>JAODAL010079361.1:0-12602 GCA_025379985.1 Phyllomedusa bahiana | reverse complement strand
CCTAGCCCACCTCTACCAGGGCAACCTAACCCCAATCTACCAGGGAAACCTAACCTCACCTCTACCAGGGCAACCTAACCTCACCTCTACCAGGGCAACCTAGCCCCACCTCTACCAGGGCAACCTAGCCCCAACTCTACCAGGGCAACCTAGGCCCAACTCTACCAGGGCAACCTAGGCCCAACTCTACCAGGGCAACCTAGGCCCAACTCTACCAGGGCAACCTAGGCCCAACTCTACCAGGGCAACCTGGCCACACCTCTACCAGGGCAAACATACCCCAACTCTACCAGGGCAACCTGACCCCAATTCTACTAGGGCAACCTAGCCCCAGCTCTATCAGGGCAACTAATCCCAGCTCTATCAGGGCAATCTAGCCCCAGTTCTATCAGGGTCACCTAGACCCACCTCTACCAGGGTCACCTAGCCCCATCTCTACCAGGGCAACCTAACCTCATCTCTATGAGGGCGACCTAACCCCACCTCTACCAGGGTAATGTAATACCACCTCTACCAGGGTAACCTAACCCCACCTCTACCAGGGCAACCTAGCCCCACCTCTACCAGGGTAATGTAATACCATCTCTACCAGGGTCACCTAGCCCCATCTCTACCAGGGAAACCTAACCTCATCTCTATGAGGGTAACCTAACCCCACTTCTACCAGGGTAATGTAATACCATCCCTACCAGGGCAACCTAACCTCATCTCTACCAGGGCAACCTAGCCCCATCTCCAAGTCCATCCCTAAAACTAACTGTAACTAACTCTAATTTAGGGTTTTGGAGTTTAACTTACCTTTTAGCGTTTCTCCGGACGTCACTTCCCTTCTACTGCTGACAGTCTGATATCCATTGGTGTCCTTAAACATCCGGGGCTCTCTGTGCTGCGTTTTGCTCAGTAGAGCTGGGGGCACACAGCATTTTTCATGTCACATTGTGAACTGCTCGTGTATTTTTATGGCAAAAAAGCTTAAATGGAATCTGTCGCCAATTTTTTTTTTTTTTACTTATTAAATCAAGAACAAGATCCAGATTCTTTTCATATCAGGCGTTTTTATTTCCTGATTGTAGATTTCTCTATTCGGCCGTCTATATAGGATTGTGGGGAAGACATTCTTGCTTGCACTGCTCTAACAGCAGTCAGAGAGATGCTTTACAGCAGCTTCATGCACATAGGATACTTAAGACAGTTTCTGTCCCATAGACTTGTATAGGAGAGTTTTCACTGTGAAGGGAGGGGAGAGGGGGAGCTGTGACATCTCCTCTTGTGACTGTTGGATCCTGTGTTATCTGTACACAATGGTGTCTTGCTTTTACTGATAATGAGCAGACTGCTGAAAAGCTCTCTAAACAGAACAGGAAGTGTCAGACGATTATTAGGCCTAGTGGCCAAAGTGAACACTGCAGGACTTAAGAATTATTAAAAAAATATTGAAAGTGATCTGGAAAATTGAAAAAAAAATTCCTATAAAATGTGTTTAACATAAAAATGTGAGTTAAACAATAAGTCATTTTTTGATGACACATTCCCTTTACGTTCCTGCAAGTAATTTTACACGTATTCCACATAGATCCTGCCCAGCACTTCAGCAGTCACTGTATAATAAAAATCAGCGCTGACAAACTTGCTTTTTCAAAAGTGCTGATCCAAGTATGATAATGTAATACCTAATAAGTAATAGTCATACAGTTACCGAATTATACGCCTATACCTGGAGCAAATATACTATACATATGATTGTTGCTAGAAAAGAAAATCCTACAGCAGACTGGGCAAAGTACGGCCCCGGGCAGCATCCGGCCCCCCAGCTAGTCGGATGCGGCCCGCGGCGTACCATCCCCAGGTCTGCTAATAGTAGGCTGACGGCCCGCCGCGGCCGGGGTATTGCTAAGGGCCGCCGCGGCCGGGTATTGTGAGAGGCCGCCGCGGGCCGTCAGCGCTACTTTGCTGGTGAATTAGGCAGCGACCCCGGTGAACTCCGCTCACTGCGCCGCTCCCTCTCCTGGGCGCACAAGAGTAATAAACTGTGCGGGCCCAGGAGCTGACGGAGGAGCGGTACCAGCGCTGGCGGCATGACGTCATCACGCCCACCAGCCCGGGGAAGCTCCTCGGATAGAAGATGAGCGCGTCGGCCGGAAGCAGGAAAGCCAAGGTGGTATTAGTGTTTGTTATTTTGGTCATAAAACTATATACCTGCCTGTGGGAAGCCCTGTCTATATAACTGCCTGTGGGAATCCCTATCTATATGCCTGCCTGTGGGAAGCCCTATCTTTTATACCTCCCTGTGAGAAGCCCTATATTAAAACCTGCCTGTGGAAAGCCCTGTCTATATACCTGCCTGTGGGAAAACCCCTATCTATATACCTGCCTGTGGGAAGCCCTATCTATATACTGCTTGTGGAAAAGCCCTGTCATTACCTGCCTGTGGGAAGCCCTATCTATATACCTGCCTGTGGGAAGCCCTATCTATATGCCTGCCTGTGGGAAAGCCATGTCTATATAACCTGCCTGTGGAAAGCCTATCTATATACCTGCCTGGGGGAAGCCCTAACTATATACCTGCTTGTGGAAAGCCCTGTCTATATACCTGCCTGTGGGAAGCCTATCTATATACCTGCCTGTGGGGAAGCCCTTTTCTATATACCTGCCTGTGGATAGCCCGTCTATATACCTGCCTGTGGGAGCCCTATCTATATACCTGCCTGTGGGAAGCCCCTATCTATATGCCTGCCTGTGGGAAGCCTATCTATAATGCCTGCTTGTGGAAAGCCCTGTTATTTTCCTGCCTGTGGGAAGCCCTATCTATACGCCTGCCTGTGGAAAGCCCTGTCTATATACCTGCCTGTGGGAAGCCCTGTCTATATACCTGCCTGTGGGAAGCCATATCTATATACCTGATTGTGGGAAGCCCTCTCTATATACCTGATTGTGGGAAGCCCTGTCTATATACCTGCCTGTGGGAAGCCCTATCTATATACCTGCCTGTGGGAAGCCCTATCTATATACCTGCCTGTGGGAAGCCCTGTCTATATACTTGCCTGTGGATAGCCCTGTCTATATCCCTCCCGGTGGATAGCCCTGTCTATATCCCTGCCTGTGGATTTCACTGTCTATATACCTGCCTGTGGAAAGCCCTGTCTATATACCTTGCCTGTGGAAAGCCCTGTCTATTTACCTGCCTGTGGAAAGCCCTGTCTATATCCCTGCCTGTGGATAGCCCTGTTATATATCTCCCTGTGGATAGCCCTGTCTATATACCTGCTATGGAAAGCCCTGTCTATATACCTGCCTGTGGAAAGCCCTCTCAATATACCTGCCTGTGGAAAGCCCTGTCTATTTTTACCTGCCTGTGGAAAGCCCTGTCTATATACCTGCCTGTGGAAAGCCCTGTCTATATACCTGCCTGTGGGGAAGCCCTGCCTGCTTGTGGGAAGACCTAACTAGCTATATTACTGCCTGTTGGAGCCCGAACTAGCTATCTACCTGCCTGTGTGGAGCTTTAATTTATATTCCTGCCTGTATGGAGCCCTAAATAGCAAATATACCTGCCTGTTTGGACCCTTAAATATACCTGCCTGAGGGGTTGCTATATCTATCTATATCCCTGCTTGAGGGGAGCTGTACCTATCTATATTTCCTGGCTGAGGGGAGCTGTCCCTATCTATATTCCTGCCTGTGGGGAGCTGTCCCTATCTATATTCCTGCCTTGTGGGGAGCTGTACCTATCTAAAATTTCCTGCCTGAGGGGAGCCATGTACCTATCTTTATACCTGCCTGAGGGGAGCTGAACCTCTCTATATACCTGCCTGTGGGGAGCTGTATCTATTCTATATACCTGCCTGTGGGGAGTTTAATCTATCTATATACCTGCCTGGGGGTTTCCCTATATCTATATACCTGACTGACTGAGGGGAGCTGTAATATACCTGCCTTACTGTGTACCATGAGTAAGGCAGTATATAGATACATCCCCAGTAAGTTTCCCCAAAAATAATCACCCAAAAAAACGATTTTCCCCCCGTTCACCCTATGTTTTTTTAGTCCGGCCCTCCAAAAGCATCGCACTTTTTCATGCGGCCCGATGGGAAAATTAATTGCCCATCCCTGTCCTACAGTATCAAGACCCAATAATATTACTACTTAAAGGGAACCTGTCACATAGGTTATGCCCCTCCGGCTGAGGACAGCACAAGCTAGTGTCAGACATGCTTTTCCGCGCTGTGTCCCTTATTATGTAAGATGCAGCAGTTTTAGAGCATTTACCCTTCAAATCTTATTCATGAGCAGGTGTTAGCTCCACCCACCAAAGGCTAGCCTCGCCCACCTGGCAGTTATTCACATGTTTCTATCTATTTAAAGTAATAGGTTTATCAGTTTTAGGTGGGCGGGGCTAGCCCCAGGTGGGCGGGGTTTGAAAAAAACGGACTCTTTTCATGACTCTTCTGGCTGAAAACTGCAGATTTGAGCACTAAGGGCGACATGTATGAAGCTCGCCGGATCGGAGCGCGCCGTTTCGCCCGATTTCTAGTGAAAGCTGCGCCTGATTTATGTCGGGGCTGGGGCGCGCTCATACATACCATGAAAAGTCCACCGCACCTCGCCGGAGTGTGAGGCGCAGTGCGGGTCCGAGGCGCAGTGCGGAGCTGCGCCTGAGATTCGCCGCCGGAGGTAGTACGATCATACTTTGCGGGTGAAAAAGTCCGCCGTGCCTCGCCAGTGTTTGGGGCGCAGTGCGGGACTTAGGTGCAGTGCGGGGCTGCGCCTAAGATTCGCCGTCCGAGGTTTGGTGCCGTAAACATGCGGGAAAGTTCCCTGCCCTCGCCAGGGGTGTGGGGCACAGTGCGGGGACATGGGCGCAGTGCGGGACTTAGGCGCCGTGCGGGACTCCGCCGAAAATCTATTCCGATTCGAGACAGGCTGGAAAACAGCGAGAAATTATTAAAGATGTCCGTGCGGAGTATGAATCAAAAAATCGCCTTTTTTAAAGGCGGAAAACATTCTCAGAAAAGAGCTCAAACCTCAACAAAAAAAATACATTAAAAAAAATCACTTTCCCAAATCTAAACGGCGCAATTCAAAATTCGGATATTGGAAATTTGCCCGGGAAATACAGTAATTCAAATTCTGAAAAGCTATTCTCTTTTGGGCGGCAAAACCGGCCAATCAGAATAGGGGCGACAGTGAACCATTAAAACCAATGGGGAACTATTGACCAATCAAATCAAAGGCAGGACAGTTCAAAATACAGTAAAAATGCAGAAAAAACTGATTGGTTGAGCTAAACGGTGGGCTTTGGGCTATCTCGGCCAATCAGAATAGGGAGCGACAAAGACCCATTTATACCAATGGGGAGGTTTTTTGACCCCAAACAAAATCAAAAGGCGGGACATTCAAAAGACAGTAAAAATACAGAAAAGAGCTGATTGGTTGAGCTAGCGGTGGTTGGCTATCTCGGCCAATCACAGCGCGAGCTACTTCTCCCCTTGTAGTCTATGGAGAGATCGGCGCCATGCAATCTCGGCTCTCAGCGCCATGAGGCATTGAGTATGAATAAAAAAAAAACATTTTTATTAAGTGTAAAACATTATCAGATAAAAGCGCTGAAACCTTCTCTAAAATAAATCACTTAAATCCCGAACAACGCGTTTGTCGCTGTGACCGGCGCTACATAGGGAATTGCAATAGAGAGAATCGCCGGGAAATACAGTAATTCAAATTATTTAAGCTATTCTGATTGGTCGCCATAAACCAGCCAATCAGAATAGGAGCGACAGTGGCCCATTATATCCTATGGAGGGTATTGACCAATCGAATAGGGCGCAGGGGCCCCTTTATAGCCTATGGAGGAGTATGGCCAATCAGAATAGGAGCGACAGGGACCCATTCTAACCTAGGAAAAAATATTGACCACATATTAAAAGGGGACAGTTTAAAATACAGTAAAAAAGCAAAAAAAGCTGATTGGTTGAGCTAGGGGGGTCATCAAGCTTAGCCAATCAGGCCGAGTACTTTTCTAGAGTTCTAGGGAAAAGAAATTCTGGCGCGCTTGTGATTGGCTAATTTAAAAAGAGGCGTAGTTTTTTGGGAAACCAATGGGAGAGGACGACGCTCCTAGGGTTTTTAATGCAATCGGAAAACATTTCATGGCCCAAACAAATGATAAGACTCCGAAGTTGTACCCATCTGTATTTAAGATATTCTAATATTGGGGGAATGAAAAAAATATATAATTCAATAAAAAAATGTTTATTTCTTTATTTTCGTTAGCCACTGATCAATAGATGGGGCCAAAAAGAAAATAAAGAAATAAACAGATTTTATTATTAGTTAATTTTTTTTTTCTTTACCCCCCTATTATTGATCATTTTATATCACATGGGACAACTTCTGTAGTCTTATCAATTTGATTTCGGCCATGTACTGTTGTATTCCCGATTGCATTAGAAAACCCATAGTGTTTCTTGTACATTCAATGTATGGGGCTTACGGCATATCCGAAAAACAACTGCGACTTTTAGCGCAATCCTGTGCCACTGCAATGTTAAAATGCCGTCGGATTTTGGACAGCATTTTAACATTGCTGTGTATACATAGCCTAACGGTAGGTTCACACGGCTGATTTGGAAGCTGAATTTTCAGCGTCCAAATCAGCGTCAAACCCTTATCTGAAAAGTGCCTCAATGCAGAAATTTTCAGATGAGGATTTGATCAGGTTTTGATGAGGTTTTTGACAAGGTTTAAGGCTACGAGGGATATGTATGAACGGGGCTGCGCCAGAAGTCTGGCGTCTTTTCAGCCTGAAGAGTAGCGCAGAACTGTTCGTTAATCAGGCGCACTCCAGTATCAGGCGCATTACAGAGCCCGCGACACTTTGTAATGCCCCTGATTTATAGCTTCAGTACGGTAAATCCAGGCGCATTACTGTTGGAACAGGTAGAGCACTTTATAAGTAGAACAGGTTAATAGATTCAGGCGCATTCTACACTACTAATGTGCGCAAAAAAAATGGCAGCTGGGCGCCAAAAATCATGCGTGTCGCCCAGGGGCATAACCAGGATGTGTGGGGCCCCATAGCAAACTAAGATGGGGCCCAACCATCAATGATAATAAACCATAAAAGCAGTATACATAGTAATAATTAAAAGGTATCTACACTCACCGGCCACTTTATTAGGTACACCTGTCCAACTGCTCGTTAACACTTAATTTCTAATCAGCCAATCAACATGGCGGCAACTCAGTGCATTTTTGGCATTTAGACATGGTCAAGACAATCTCCTGCAGTTCAAACCGAGCATCAGATGGGGGAAGAAAGGTGATTTGAGTGCCTTTGAAAGTGGCATGGTTGTTGGTGCCAGAAGGGTGGTCTGAGTATTTCAGAAACTGCTGATCTCCTGGGATTTTCACGCAACAACCATCGCTAGGGTTTACAGAGGGAAAGGTCCGAAAAAGAAAAAACATCCAGTGAGCGGCAGTCCTGTGGGCGGAAATGCCTTGTTGATGCCCGAGGTTCAAAGGAGAATGGGCAGACTGGTTCGAGCTGATAGAAAGGCAACAGTGACTCAAATAGCCACCCGTTACAACCAGGTAGGCAGAAGAGCATCTCTGAACGCACAGTACGGCCAACTTTGAGGCAGATGGGCTACAGCAGCAGAAGACCACACCGGGTGCCAATCCCTTTTAGCTAAGAACAGGAAACTGAGGCTCCAATTTGCCCAAGCTCATCGAAAATTTGGGCAGTAGAAGATTGGAAAAAACGTTGCCTGGTCTGATGAGTCTCGATTTCTGCTGCGACATTCGGATGGTAGGGTCAGAATTTGGCGTCAACAACATGAAAGCATGGATCCACCCTGCCTTGTATCAAGGGTTGAGGCGGGTGGTGGGGGTGTCAGGGTTGGGGAAAATTTTCTTGGCACTTTTTGGGCCCCTTGGCCCAAATTGGCATGTTAAAAACACCTTGTTGAATCTTTGCCACGAAGAATTGAGGCAGTTCTAAAGGGGCAAAAGGGGGGCCCAAAACCTTAAACTACATGGTGTAATTAAAAAAAGGGGCCGGTTAAAGGTAAAATACTGTAAACAGGGAACAAAAAAGGTTGTGCAAAGGGAGCAGAAAGCCCCCAAAACTATTGTTCCCTACAGAAAGGAACGTGTTCTTGTCCCTAGGGGGGGCCCCCTCAACCTCGGGGCCCCCATAGCAGCCCCCCCCCCATGTCTGCTATGGCTATAGTTACGCCCATGATGTCGCCCTATGTCTACACAGCTAAGTTAAAATGTCGTATTTTAACTTTGCCGCACACATTTTTTGCCCCTGGTTTGTGGTAAGGATTTGCTGTTGGCATCCTGACAGAGCCGCCCTTATTGGGGCGATTACCCTGGGTGTAGGCCTTAAGGTTAACTAGGTTTAGTAGGGCAATTGTAGGTTTTGTGTGTTTTTTTGTTTAGTATAACCCTTTATTGTGTCCCTTACAGGGCATTAAGGGTTTTTCCCTTTTTGGGGTTTCTTTGTTTTTGGGTGTCATCTCCATTTTGGAAAATCATAAAAGGGTTGTATTTTAGATACATGACTTTTTGTTTTCGGTATCTGTTGGCACCATACATTGAATGTACAGGAATCCGAACGCACTTCTTTCTCTGCGCCCAAAACGGCGTCCAAAGAGGAGCGGAAAACACGTGTGAAAGCCTTGTTGCATGTGAACCACAACACTGTTTTCCATGGGAATCAATGAAAATGAACAGGGGAAGTTTTGGAGACTTTCTTGACGCTATTTTGGGTGCAGAAACGCTCTGAAAACAGCGTCAAAATCAGCTGTGTGAACATACTCTTAGGATGACACCGCTTGGTACCAGGGGCGTAGCTGTAGGGGGGGGCAGAGGGAAGCGTCGCTACCAGGCCCTGCAGTTGAGGGGGCCCCAAAAGCCCCACTGCCACAGCATTGTCAATGAACATGGGGTAAATAAGGGGCCCCCTTTCACATTTTCATGGGGCCCCAAAAACCTCTGCTTGGTATAAAAATCAGAAAAACTTTCTCTCGAGAGCTACAATTTTAAAAACCTCACATTTGCGCCCCGTCTATGGAACTTTACTGTTCCCTATAATTTGAAGCTTGGAAACCCCGGATGTATTTTTTTGCACAGTTCATAATCGGGAAAAAATTTCAAAATTTGATCAGCAGGAAATTCTGTTTTCTTGCTAAAAGTAAACTCGCGAGTCTGTCGCTCTCTGTAATGTAAATGCAAATTTGTTTGGTAAGATTGAAGAGCGAGATGGTGTCAGTGCAGGGAGGAAGGAACAGAGGTAGAACAAATGCAAATTGCATGGAAGAAGAATGGCGAGGCAATGCTGCGCGGGAGCACGGGGGAATTCGGGGCCGTGATTAAACACGGAGGGATGAAGAAGAGGAGGATGAGAGGTTTCCCCAGAGGTAATGCAAATGGCACATTGATTGGAGGACGGATTAATACATCAATGCACGGCTGGATTCTGGGGGGGGGGGGGGTGCGCAATGGATCGCGCTTCCATTAAACTTCTTTCTTTCTTACAGAAGTGCATAGAAATCCCTGACAATGCGGAAGATAAATGGCCTTTATCATAACTAGGTTATTTCCGCATGTAGCCGCTGCGGCAGGTTATGGTCATTGTCAGATATTGGGTTTCTAATCATCAATAATGGCCATTAAGTTCCGCCAACCCCATTGTTTGGTCACCAATTGATAAATCAAACACAGGAGGCAGCAATGACACAAAGGGCGACATGTATGAAGGAAGAATAGTCGAGTCTCATTTTCAGTGTATAATGCGCCTAAATGTATGAAAGTGGTTTCTGTGCGTTCATAAAAGGGTGTTAAAGTTAAACACCGCCTGTGTGTTTGGCGCTTTAGAAACTTGGGGCGCTAAGTAATGGCCTAGTTTTAAAAGGGGTTGTCTCACAAAGATTAGCTTTCACTAAATAAAGGCATTTTCCAAATACATTGCGTTGTTCTTTTTTTTTTTGTTTTTAAGGACTACAATTGTTTTTTTCCCCTTCTGTGCTTGGTTTCCCAAGTGACCAACCGTGTACTCCTTCCCCCCCTGCGTTTGTTCTTTCTTTGCGGGAGTGATGGCATACAAGGTTGCATGAGGGGTTTTTGTTTGTTATTGATCTTCAGAAAAAGTCAAGTAATTAGCTGTTTATTTTTCCCTCAAAAGCTTCCCTGGTCCTGACAGAAAAGATTATCAATTAGCGAAGTCTAAAATTACACGGCTCTATGTAATTACAGACAGCTTGCCCGGGAAGTGCCCCGACAAAGCAGATTATTTCATTCTGCATTATGAAATTTGAGATGAGACAACCCCTTTAATGTTAAAACAGGTGGAAATAAGGGGGGAAATCCAAAAGCATGTCAGTGAATAAAAACTATGATACTGTCCTGCTTGGAGGACCACAGGTTTCCCGCAATACCGTGCTGTGCTGGCTCTTGCTGTATGTAGAAAAAAGGTGAGGGGCAGCAAAAAAACATTTCAAATTTAATGTAGTAAAAATTAAAATATAAAAATCTGAATAAACATCTCAGTGGTTTTGATTTTTAATGTACATTTTTTTAGTTTATTAATTTTTTTAAAAACTTTTATAGGAGATTTTTTTAGTTTTTGGGTTTAGTTTTTTTATAATAATTTATATGATCATATTTTTCATCAAATTTTAAAAAAAATTAATTTTTTTTAAAAGTTTGTTAATTATTATAAATTCTTTTTTTTATTTTTCTGGGGGAAGTTGAGAAATATGGACATTTTTCCCCCTTCAGCAAAAACCGCTCCCTGCGACTTTTTTTTTTTAGGCTCAGGCAGAGCCATTGGAAAAGGTTGCCTGTCGGCTGCAATGCGCCTGGTTTTGCCCAAACACATTCATATAAGAGTCTAATATTCTGGGGGTGCACGCCCCCCCCCGAACCCCCTCATGTTCGGCGATTAGAAAGTGTTGGTCTTAGAACAATGCGCCCAACACATTTATTAGGTGCATTAGGGCATGTTTGCGTAGTTAGGTGCATTGTAGCCAGAAAAAGGGGTGAAAAAAACCATCATACATGTCGCCCCAAAATTCACCTTAAGGTGACCAGGGGGTATATTTGGCACCCCGGGGAAATTTTCCCCAGCGTTTGGCCCCTAAAGTTGGAAAAAAAGGATGTTTGCAAGAAAACCCCCAGTGCACCGCCGGAGTCACAGACCTGTGTCTGCTTAATTGTATCCCCCTTGTAATAAGAGGAAAAAAGACCCATAAAGATGCCGGGGTCCAATAAATCACAGAGGAGACCTTGTGACTGATAAATATTAAGAGAATTACTTTTCTGAAACCCAGCTCCGCGCAGTAAAGGGCTCTAAACTATTTTTTGCATAAAATTTAGGAATTATAGTGCCGGCTCCATTCAAGAAACAAAGGACGATAAAGCAAGCAGCAGAGAATTACGGGGCCCTTTTTACCTTTACAGGGGCGAAAAAAACCCCAATCACTGAAGTGTCCTGGAGGTTCAAGGGGGGTTTTAGAAAGTCCCGTCTCCCCGAGAAAAAACGGGGCAAAAGGGGATTATATAGCAGGTACAGAACGTAGGGGCTGCGAGTCTACCCCAACCCGCCGCATTAGTTCTTATGTTTACCCCCCCGCCTGTACAAAACACTTTAAAAATACCTGCCCCGCCTGACTAATTACATTATCCCTGCCCGTCCTGTAAATTACTTTTTTAACCCTCCTTCCTGTACTAATCTACATATATACCCCCCCCCTTTTGAAAAAAAACCCGTCCTGTACTAATCTACATATATACACCTGCACCGTCCTGTACTAATCTACATATATACTCCTCCACCTTCCTGTACTAATCTACATATATACACCTGCACCGTCCTGTACTAATCTACATATATACTCCTCCACCTTCCTGTACTAATCTACATATATACACC
Organism: Phyllomedusa bahiana; assembly: GCA_025379985.1. Taxonomy (NCBI): domain Eukaryota; kingdom Metazoa; phylum Chordata; class Amphibia; order Anura; family Hylidae; genus Phyllomedusa; species Phyllomedusa bahiana. The sequence continues at coordinate 664 of JAODAL010079361.1, read as the reverse complement.
TGCACCGTCCTGTACTAATCTACATATATACTCCTCCACCTTCCTTTTAATTAATATATACCCCCCTTTCCTGTACTAATCTACATATATACTCCTCCCCCTTCCTGTACTAAAATTAAAACCCCCCTTTTTTTTAAATAATCCCCTCCCCTTCTGTACTAATCACATTTTTACTCCTCCCCCTTCCTTTACAATAAACAATATACCCTGCCCGTCCCTGTATAATCTAAAAAATTTACCCCGCACCGTCCTGATAATACATAATCCCCCTGCCCCGTCCTGTATAATCTAAATATACCCTGCACCGCCGGGGTACTAATTAATTAAAACCCCACCTCTTACAAATTACATATATACACCTTCACCTTCCTGTACTAATCTAATTTTTTACTCCTCCCCCTCCTTAAAAAACTACTATATACTCCTCCCCCTTCCTGTATAATTAAATAATACCCGCACCGTCCTGTACAATTTACATTATACCCTGCCCGTCCTGTCTAATTACAATATACCCTCCTCCTGTAAAATCTTATATACCCTCACCTTCCCTGTACTAATCTACAAAATTTACCCCACCCCCCTGTACTAATCTACTTATATACACCTCCACCATCCTGTACTAATCTACATATATACACCTGCACCGTCCTGTACTAATCTAATA
>JAODAL010079360.1:0-12602 GCA_025379985.1 Phyllomedusa bahiana | reverse complement strand
CCCTCATGCTGTGCTGTGGCTTTGCCGTGCCCTACACCTGGTCTTTGTCCATTCTGACCTCATGCTGCTCTGGGGGCTGCTGCCATGACCACACACGGGTTTTCTTTTGGGGCCCAGTCTGCCCTCATGCTGCGCTGTGGCTGCTGCCGGATAGACACTGGTCATTTTTCCATCTGTGGCCATTGTTTTTGCCACCTCCAGAATGTCTTTGGGCCACTCTTGACCTCATGGTGGGGCTGCCCCCGTCACCTCCACATCTGTAACTGATTTTCCCACCTACTCTCAGTTTGTTTTTTTCCAGCTGTCGCTCGCATAAATTTATCAGGCTACTTTCCCCCTTCAGTTTTTTTGTCATTTTGCCTTCTTAAGTCCCGGGGAATTTTTATATGAAGCGTTCTAAAGGGGCGGCAGTCATGTCGTGTCATACTAAAAAAACATTGTTAAAAGACCAAACCAAGTTCCCTCTTTTTTTAAAGCAGGGCACAATGTTCTACAGCACCCTGCAGGCTCTGTGCAGCCTGGAAATAGCGTTTTTTAACGTGATTCGTGCCAAGAAATTTCAAAAAAAATTTTATTTTTTGCAGAGAAATTCGGCGAATGAAAAAAACGAATTTTGGGAAATTCCCCATTTCTATCGGGATACGAAGTCACCTGTTTATGATGATGAGGGGAACATTGCGGACCCAACGGGTCTTTTCAGAAAATTTTGCTTGCGAGCGCTTCTCACTGGATGGTGGGAAAGCATGGGTAGTGTCAGTAGGGGTTCCGCCTCAAAAAGGGAGGGGGGGTCGCAAAAGTCCGTATTGTTTCCCGCCACCCACGTAGCGCAATCCCCCCCTCCTCGTTATGCCCAAAAAGGTCCAGGACCTCTAACCCTGGGCCTTCTTGGACAAGCCTCTGATTCCCCCAGCGATTCATATGCCGCCTTTGCCGAAACGATAAGTAAGCAAGAACTTAGGGGTTAACCCCCACCAAATGTTAGTCACATGCACGAATGCATGATTTAAAAAATGGGGGAAACACTTGGCCAAAAAAGGCCAGCCCGCGCCGGGCCCCCACCTTGTCACCCCCTCTGTCCGCCTCTCCTCCTCTACCACCCCCAAGCTTCCTCAGCGCCCATGTCTTCGAGTCATGATCAGGGATCAGCCCCCGTTTCAGCCTCCACCGTCGCCCGATACCCCCGCCACCAGAGACCCATTTTTCCTCCCCCTTTTTCCTTCCCCAGTTTTTACACCCGCAGCCGTACAGCGGCCAGTCTAGCGCCCGCCTTCTGTTTCCCCGGGTTTGGAGCAGAAGAAAAACTTTAAAAACCCAAACCATCCCAAAACCAAAACCTGAAAGCGGGATTGCCAGGCTTTTGGGCCCTTGGGGAAATTTGCCTTTTCCTTTTGTGGACCAGATGGGTTTCCCCCCCGTCATGGCCCTTGCCTCCCCCCCAAAACCGATCCGGCAGGCATTTCTTTGCCAAAAAGCCGTCCCCGCCCCGGTCCCAGGTCATCTAAAATTTCAAGGGGGCGTTGTCTGCATTGTGGCCGGGGGGAAAAATCCAACGACCCCCACATGGACTAGTAAGCACGGGCAAAGGGCCCTAATCTCTGTGACAGTCAGGTGAGCTGGTTGGTGTCTCGGGGGTGCGGTGGCTTCAGGTCGGGGCCGCTCTTCAAAACGGGGATGGTGGGGTTCTTTCCCCCCAAAGGGCCCCTTTGGGGATCAGTGCCCGAGAAACCGGCCGTTTGTTTTTAAATTCATCTTTTGGAGCTCCCCACACAGGTCGGAGCTGGGACGGCTCTCGCAATGAAAGAGCGTAGCGGGTTGCCAAAACCATGTTCCAGGCAAAGGGGGTGTGCAAAAAAAGGGGGAAATCTGTGGCCCCCCTTAAGATTGGTAGGCTGGGCAACCCTTCCCGGCCATTCGAACCCTTTCTCAGAAATTTCTAAAAGCCCTGGGGGCTGGGACGCGTGAGGAAAGGGCCCAAGTCTAAGTTCGCACTTCCGCCGTTCGCACCCGCGTCACCCGCCCGGTTGGTTTCGCTTCACTCGCCCTTCCCTTTAACCCTCTTGTTGTGTGGGAACACGCTGATTTTCCCCCTCCCATGCCAGCGTTTGTGGGAGGCGCAATGCCATTTCTATCAAGTTCACATGGCCTGACAAGCCGGTGCGGGCCCGGGGTGTTTTCCCCGAAGTGGAGGCAGGTGAAAAGGGTCTGCCCCCATCCTTGCCAGTTTTGGGAAAAAGCCACCAAATGGTCAGTGGGCAAAGCCCTTGTCAGAAGGCATTGTGGGGTCTTAGTTTTTGGAACCATCGTTGGAACTCTGAAAAACAGGGCCCGCCCGGCGGGGGAGGGAGACAGACACAGATGCGGACACGGAGCCTTTCTCTCCGTCAAATCCACAAGGCCCACAGTTTCACAATTTCATCGGTCTTAAATTAGGCAGTGGTTCGGGGTCCAGGGCTAGTGCAAGGGGGCGCATCACCCTTCTCGGGGTGCATCATCCCAGGCAAGTCGGGGCTGTTTTTTGAAGCTGTGCCGGAGGAAGCGGAGGAGGAGGGGGTATTCCTAGACCACCGACGGTTCCCGACGTCCCTGCCTTGGAAAGAGGTTGGCGCGAATTTGACGGAGGAGAAGATGAGGAAGATCAGTTTGCTATGCCCCTCGACCCAGAAGTTTGGGGAAATCAAGGCTCCATTTCTCACATGAGTGTTTGAATGCTCCATTTCCTCCAACATGATCCTCGCATTAAGGCCATCAAAATGAACAACATTTTACTGGGTGGCCACCCTCCTGGATCCCCGGTACAAAACAAAATCAGCATTTTTCCTTCCACCCCCCCAAATAAAGAGTAAAATGCAGGAAATGGAGACATTGCTGATTGTTCAACTGGAGACATCTTTTTACGTCTGCTTCACGTTCCCCAAATGTCAGGGTTGGAACAACACAGCGACGTGACAGCAGTAGAGTCCCAAGTAGCCGTAGCGGCACCAGCAGCAGCAGGCAAGGTGGCAGAACCCTAATGGGTGACCTCTGGCAATCTTTATTTACCACCTCACCAAGGGCATGCAATGCAGGGCACACATCCAACACACAGAGAATAGCTTAAGTCATGGTGCACGACTATCTGCGTCTCAACACCGATGTTTTTGTATGTGTTCCGGACCCAATAGACTTCTGGGTATCCAAAATGGACGAATGTTCCCGAGCTCGCTCGCCACGCCATAGAGGTTTTGTCCTGCCCAGCAGCCAGCGTCATATCTGAGCGGACCTTCACACAGTGGAGGAGTCATTACAGACAAACGCATCCGGCTTTCCACAGATAATGTGGATGTTTGCTTTCATCAAGATGAATCAGGCATGGAACTCTGATGATGTTGTGGCCCCAAATGCCGAGGTCACCGATTAGTTGCCGGTCTACTTCACATTCCTCTTCAAACAGAAATGGTCCTCTTGAAAACTTTTTTTTCAAATGATCATTTCTTACTGCAGTTTTTATTCTTTTTTTCCCAACAGTTCTTTTGCTGCTTTTGCTGTAGAGACTGTAAAAGACAGCAAGGTTTCATGACAACACCGTATTCCATTTACTCACTTTATCTTTAGAAGTTTTCACATTGTCAATGGTTTTGAGGTCATGTTGCTGTGAGATACAGCTATAATTATGGTCCTTTGGAACAGAAATGTGGCATTTCTCCATCACAATTTTTAATAGTGGCTGAGAAGTCATATTTATAATTTTTTGGGGTCATTTTTGCTTGGGGAGATACAGCAATAATCATGGTCCTTTGGAACAGAAATGTGGCTTTTAATGGCATTTCTACCTCACAATTTTTAATAGTGGCTGAGAAGTCATATTTATAATTTTTTGGGGTCATTTATCTCTGAGATACAGCAATAATCATGGTCCTGTGGAACAGAAATGTGGCTTCAAAGTGGCATTTCTCCATCACAATATTTAACAGGGGGCTGAGAAGTCATATTTATAATTTTTGGGTCATGCTGCTTTAAAAATGCAGAAATACTACAGGTCCTATTCTAAAAAATTTTGTTTCTAACAGACATTTGTTCTTCACAATTGTCCAAAGTGGCTCAAGGGTCATGCTTTGAATTTTTGGGGGCATTTTGCTGTGACATGCAGCTATACTACAGGTCCTATTATAAATAATGTTGTTTCTAACAGACATTTGTTCTTCACAATTGTCCAAAGTGGCTCAAGGGTCATGCTTTGAATTTTTGGGGGCATTTTGCTGTGACATGCAGCTAGACTACAGGTCCTATTGTAAATAATGTTGTTTCTAACAGACATTTGTTCTTCAAATTGTCAAGAGTGGCTCAAGGGTGATGGTGCTGTCAGAAACAGGAATAGGTAGGACACTGTTAATGGACACATATTGCAAAATGACTTGTTTTTGCAAGATCTTTAACATAGCTATCAATCCCTGTATTGAGACAACCCATTTAATACAATTAAAAAAAGAGAAACAAAGACATGGTGGGATTCCATCCTATTTTAAAAAATGTGTTTTCTAGAATTTAAACTACAAAAAATTGCATGTACAAAATAGCTGGTAAAAAAATTCCTCTGAAAATTTTACAAGGGAGGTACAGAAAACTTGACCAGATGTAGGTTTATTCAGAGGACATGGAGTAAAGGAGCACGGACAGAGACAAAGTACAAGGGCAATTTCCTCCAGCATTTTTGAGTAAAATGAGAAAAAGAATGCCGAAAAAAGGGGACCTGGGTGGAACAGGAGCGTTAACCACCAGTATTTCCAAGTGAAGCTCAATTGGGCCACACTCATACGGAGGGGCAAAACGCTACCCAGGACAGGGACAGATATGTCCAGTGAAACTGAAATTTGGGGGTTGAAAGACTTCTTTTTCCGGCACTTTTTTTAAACTGGGGGTCATGCAGGTTTGGGGCTCATCTGTGGCCCAGGACAGGTATAGTCAATGTTCAGTTGAAACTAAAATGGTGGTTGAAAGACCTCCTTTTTCCGGCACTTTTTAATCTGGGGTCATGCAGGTTTTTGGGGGTCATGCTGTGGCTCAGGACAGGGATAGTCTAGTTCAGTGAAACTTAAATGGTGGTTGAAAGACTTCTTTTTCCGGCACTTTTTAATCTGGGGGTCATGCAGGTTTGGGGCTCATGCTGCGTTCCAGGACAGGGATAGTCAATGTCCAGTTCAAGTAAAATGATGGTTCAAATAATACTGCCTTCTGGCACTTTTTAATTTGTGGGTGATGCAGGTTTAAGGGTCATGCTGTGGTACAAGACAAGGATAGTGAATGGTCTGTGATTTTTTTTCTGTGGCTTTTATAATCTAAGTGTGTTGCCTAAGATGTCTATATTTACTATTTTGCCATAGACAAACTTAAACTCTATCAGTTCTCTATCTGTTAAACACTAAAACGTAACTTTTATTATATCTAACTCTTAACCTCTATACACACTATTTAAAAACTTGATCTCTAACCTCATCATTTAACCCTTTTTGCTTTTGAAAGATGGAATAACTCCCTTTCTATTATCAAGTCTGGTGGAACCCCACCTACTAACAGGGGAGCCTTATATCTATAGCAAAGTACTAGCTCCAGTAAGGAATCCCAAGCCAACTACTTGGGCAGTCATCCCTAATCTCATAGACACAGAACAAATAAGGCCCCCTTGTGACACTGTCTGCAGCAGGTGACACTTGTATACAGAGGTGACAGATCACAATTTAAAACGTCATATCTGACCTCGCCGACATGTTTCACCAGCTAACCTGGCTTTATCAAGGCTTAGAGGTCCGATCACATGTGGTCTGAGCTCACTTCCTTTATATCATGTTAGGTAAACACCCCGTTCAGGTGCTCACCAATTAGCCATCAGAGAATCCACATAAAACCCACTCCCCCTTCCGCGCGCACACTCAGGACATATCCTGCTGAAACTGCCACCATGCTCTCATGAGCCAACAACCTTCAGTCAAATTCGCCATCTCCATAACGGGCTTGCGCCCCTTTTTTTTTTTTTTTTTTGCAAAAATACATTTTATTAACATATAATCAAAATTACAAACTTTTCAATGTAAATGCAAAATACCAGCAACATCAGTGCAAATAAAGGTAATAACTGTACATATTCAATTATTAAAGTGCAGAAAGAACCTCAACTTTTAACTGGATGCTTCCACTTTTGGAATTTCCACACACCCTCTGCATCATCAGCACCAAATTTTCGAACATCCTGAAGATAAAACAAATATAACCTACTAAGAAAAATATGCACAGTCTTTGGAACATCCCACTCTTCCCGTTTATACAGATACATGTTTCGAGCATCATACAGAGTTTCTTTCAAACACAACATACTGTAAATAACCACCAGACTTTCTTTTTATTTTTATTAGCAAGGCCAACCCCAGAGATCACCATAGCCCATGTCAGGAACACGATACCTGTCAGATCTGTTATCAGTGGTCTGAGCTGTGTTAGGACATCCTGCGCATATTGACAGTACCAGAACAGATGGTGGATGGTCTCAGTACTGCCACAGCGGGCTCTAGGTCACTGCTCAGATCACACCAGTCCTCTCCTCTTATGTACCTCCCTGACTGGCAGGGATGTCCTTTTGACGGATAGTGCCCTCACCTTTCTCCAGAAGTCTCCAGACCTGGGCAGCATCTCTCTGAGCCAACATGTGTATATCTGAGATGTGGTCCTGCTGTCTGCAATGAGCTAACACTTTCTTTCTGTTGAATAAATCCGATGTTGGCAGATCATGTAGCCTGTTCTGTTTGATGAATCTCTCTATCTGACAGTACCAGCTTGGAGCAGTAAGCGCAACAGGTTGGGTAAGGTTGCGTTTTACCCACTTTAAGCGACAAAGAACCCATCCACCTGTGTACTGGATCATATGCGAGACCTTGGTAGGGCCCTTCAGGAGGCGCAGCACACATATATACAAGTTAATACTCAAATACATGTTTAAGTCAGGGAAGTTAAGACCACCTTTAGATTTCTCCTTGATGACCGTGGCGTGCCTGACTCGCTCCATTTTTACGCCCCATAGGAAGAAAAAGAGCAATTTATTCAGCCTCCTAGCTTGCTTGCATGTAAGTTGGTGGGAAGATGTTGGCTAAATACATCACCAAGGGAAGAATAACTGACTTGACCACTAGGGTCTTCCCTGTGAAGCTAAGTTCCCTGCGCTTCCAGTAGTCCATTTTCCTCTGCACTCTGTCACGGACATCATCCCAGCTTTCCTGGGCGTTCATGCGCTCATTGAACTTAACACCGAGCACCGTAATGGTATTTACTTCTGGAACGCCCACATCTACCGTGTTATACTGGCCACCAAAACACTTGATCTGACATTTCTGCCAGTTGACTTTAAAGGCCGATGCCCCACAGAAGATGTTAATGTGGCTCTGGTGAGGTCGGCTACGTTATCCGCAATAATACACACATCATCCATATAGCCAAGAACCTTTAGTTTGTCCCTGCTGCTTCCAGGTATATAGATGCCTTTGATAACTTTGTCTCTACGGAGCATGCATACCCGGGGTTCCATTGCACATATAAAGACCAGGGGAGAGAGAGGGCACCCCTGCCTAACACCTGAGTAGACTCTAATTTTCTCAGTCTGGAAACCATTGACAAGTATTTTGCTGCTGATGTCGGTGTACAGAGATTTGATGGCATTAGTAAATGGCTCAGGAAAGCCCATAGCATTTAGGACTGCAAATAGGAAGGAGTGTGACAACCTGTCAAATGCCTTTTCAAAGTCCACAGATAAGACAGCAAGTTTCCTGTCTCTCTGCAGACTATCCCATATCACATCTCTGAGCAGAGTGAGGTTCCCCATGATAGATCTCCCTGGCACTGCGCACACCTGCTCCTCCTGCACTACCTGAGCGATGACATGGCTCATACGTTTAGCAAGCAGGTTGGCAAAAACCTTGTAGTCGGTGTTTAATAAGGTTATAGGGCGCCAGTTTTTCAAATCAGCTTTGTTGCCTTTCTTAAAAACCAGAACAACTACTCCCTCCTTCATGGTGTCACATAACTGCCCTGTTTGCCATATATGGGTATAAAGCTGCAGCAGATCTGGTGCCAGTAGATCCCAAAAATGCAGATAAAATTCCACAGGTAATCCATCCAGGCCGGGGGTTTTGTTACGTGCCATGGACTGAAAAATACTTTTTACCTCGACTTCTGTGATACCACGCCTAAGACACTGCAGGTCCTCCTGATGCACACTGTTTGCTAGGGCCCCTATCACCTCTTTGTCCAGCTCAGGATCTCGGTTTTTGGTGCTATAGAGGTCCGAATAAAAAAGACTCACTTCCTCAATTAGGTCCTGACCTCTCACTTCTGAGCCATCTGCTTTTTTAAAACCTGTATGGTGGATTTAGGGTGCGCAATTTTTGAAAAGAAAAACCGTGAGCAGCGCTCATCCTCCTCCAGGACTTTAAGTTTTGCCTGGTACACAATTTGTTTGCCCCTCTCCTTCAGTACATCTGAGACCTCTTTCCTGGCTTGGCAGATCTCAGCAGAAACATTAACCCCTGCCTCCTGCATTTTCTGTAAACATTTTAACCTGGTATGTGCTCGTGTAAATTGTGCATGCTTTAAATTTGCTTTCCTTCTCCCTGAATGTTGTAAAAAACTCTTTTGTATGCATATTCACCCACCCCCACCAGTGCAAGATTGAGGGGAAGTCAGCCTGCTTTGTTCTCCACTCTGAATACTTGGCAGCAAATTGCTGAGTCACTGTCTCCTGCTCCATTAGACTTACATTAAGCTTCCACACACCTTTTCCTGTCAGACAATGGCCACTGATAGTGAAAGAAATACAAACAGCCTCATGGTCAGAGAAAGCCACAGTCTCCTGCCAGCACTTGGATACCTGAAAATGTTTAGACACAAAGATAAAATCCAGCCTAGAGTGTATCCCCCCTCTGTCAGCATGAAAAGTGGCCGGTGGGGGGTTAAGTTTACATAAGGACACCACATCTTTTAAAAGCAGATCAACAGTAATATTACGTAATAAAGTACTGGTGACATCAGTTTTCTCCCACTCCATGTGGCAGTAAAAGTCCCCCTGCCATCAGGAGCGGTGACCTACCAGGCAAAAACAGTTTTACCTTCTCAAACAGTTGCTTCCTATCATTCTTATCCACAGGAGCGTACATATTAAGGATCCGGAAAGTAATGTTATGAACCTTCACATAAACCAGTAAACACCGTCCCGGCTCTATGACCGTGTACTTTTCAATAACAAAGTTATGGTTCTTAAACAAAACGCCAATCCCATCATTTTTGTTATATGGGGAGGCAGACCAGAGCGAGGGTCCGTGTTTCCACTCAGACTCCCTTGGAATAAAACATAAACCACATTCTTGCAAACACAATATGTCCACAGGCCTAAACGCTAAGTCCTCCAAGATGGCTGCTCTGCGAGCATTGTTCGCAAAAACCCTCACATTGAGGGACAGTAAGTTAAGCGTGAAAAATAAAGTTATGATAATTCCTGCCATGATAATTTCATACGTTGGGCATGCTGACAGCATCCATAAATTTCTCCACATCGGCCGCCTCTTAGTAAGGGGAGGTAGACCCGCTGTCAGCATCTCTAAACGGTTCATCGTCCATGTCTGCTAACACCGCAAAGGTATTAGTATCCCCTGATAGGGCTTGGTCGCATGGCATAGCCTGGGGAGGGGGTGATCTGGGGGCCGCAATACGTAGCCGCTTAGGCTGGCCTCTGCGGACAAGCTCCCAGTCCTCCGCTTCTTCTTGCTGGGCAGGGGGGGTAAGACCAGGCACTTTAACCCCTGGGGCAGCTCCCTCATCTACAGTCCCAGTAATGACAGACCCCTCAGAAGAAGCCAGGGAATCTGGCGTACTCACATGACCATGCAGACCTTTTTCTTAGGCACAGCCGAGCAGTCCATCTGCTCCCCTGGCCATTCAGATGAAACAACCTCCGGCACGCTGGCTTGTGATGTCGTCAGGGTACTTGCGTCATTCGTGGCAATAGCGTTGCTTGGTGCTTGACCCGGATCCCCGGACGCGTCTGTCTGGATGGCAGATGATGCAGCCGATGAAACAGGTGCTCTTCTGGTCCTCTGTACGGATCTGCGTGGAAGTGGCATTGGCTCTTGGCTGTTCTCTGGCTCAGGAGTCACAGTCACAGGCTGTTGCGACAGGTTGTCGGCCACGGACTCATCCATCTCCGCCTCGGCGGAGGCTGCACGTCCTCATCGACGGTAGTCTCCAGAAAGATGGCACCGCTTTGCCCAGCACGGGCTGCTTCGGCATAACTTCTGTTAACACAGAAACCTTTAGGGCAGTCTTTCGCCAGATGTTGTTCTGACCCGCACAGGTCACACTTACGTGGCTTCGGGCACTGGCCGGTCTCATGGGCCTTCTCCCCACAATTGCGACAGCAATGTCCTGTAGGGCAGGTCACTTGTGTATGGCCAAACTTGAGGCATAGGTGGCAATAGCGTGGTTGGCCTGGGTAGACGAGGTAGCCCCGATTACCTCCCAGAGAGAATGATGCGGGCGGGTTACTAATCCCTCCAATGCCATCAGGGTCTGGTTTGAAACGGACCCAGAAGCGCAGTTTCCCATTGGGGATGCCCCAGCTGTTCTTCAGCTTGTCTCTGCCTCTTACGCTAGAACAGTAGCGCTGGAGGAAAGCCACCACATGAGCGAGCTCCGTAAATGGATTAAATAGATGCAGCGTCACTGGCTTCTCATCCATCTGGAACAGCGGCAGGAAGCGGAAGCGCGCCAATTCTGGGGTGTCTTTCGCCGCCTTGCACTTTTCAAAAACATCCTGGCAGTCTGACATGGTTAAGAAGGTGACATCAAAAACTCCTCTTGAGATGTTTTCCTGCAGGCAGTAGACATGTTGAGGCTTCAGCTTCAAAGTCTTGAAAAGAATTTCTTCTATAAATGATCCAAGCCCACATATGCCACCTTCTGGCTTAACCAGGAAACGAATGGGTTTCTGAGTCCCGAAACTCCATCTTCACAAAAATCTTCTTCCAGCATAAAAAAAATAAACTTTCACAGAAAGCAAAAAGGGCATAATAGCCTCAGGCGGGCTGAAACAAAAAAAACCTTAAAAATTTTCAACAGATATACAGTTGAGGACATCCGAAAGACTACCATCTTTTTTTTTTTTTTTTTTTTTTGTAAAATCTTTCCGTACTGCCTGTGCCAATGCACGCACCAACAGACACCTCAGCCTGACTGTATGGGCTTCCGTCTCACTTTCTAAATTATTGAAACTCTGCCTCACCTGAATGAATAAGCAGACTATGTCCATTACACAGCACACTGCCATTTTTATAATTCCCAAAACCCCCTTCTCTTCAATATCAAATTGCTTTTCATTGGGGAAATAAAAACCTCCACTGTACAATAGCCACTGTCTATTATCTTCCCAAAAGCACTTCTCCTATTATGAAATATGCAATTCTTTCCCAATAAGCTGCAGGCCCCATTAAATACAGTTCCATTATACTATTGTCCAAGACAAATTTTTCATAAACCATTTTTCATTTACATGTAAAATTCATATTCTTTTAAAATACTGCAGGGTCTTGGCAATAGTACCGATGTTTCGAGATCCAACGACGAAACTCCTGTTGGTTTTTTTTCCCCATAGTCTTGGGGCAGGTACCTAGCCCCCATAAATCACCCCTTGGGTTTTTCAATTGGTGAATTGTCCCTTTTCAAATCTTCTCTTTTTTCAATGGGATTAACAAAATCTTTAGTTTTCCATATGAAGGGCAGAATGAAAGTTGCCACAGGGATATACCCACCACCGAGATTGCAACCCTGGTTTTTTGCCATCTCCCTCAAAAAACATGACAAATTCATCCCTAAGATTTTTTCCTCTTTTATAAGTGACACTAGGGGATTTGAAATCACCTCAGGAATACTGGATCTGCCTTCAGAATGTGCCAATTCTTCTAATTAGCTCTCTTTCATTTGTCTTCATCAAGTACCCATACAACGAATTAAATCAATTTTTTTCTTTTTTCTTCTTACTGATTAATAAATGCCTCTGTACTGGTCAAACCTATTAAAAGCCTTCCCCAACATTTTTAGGGTAACCCCTTGCCTGGGGAAAACGTGCATTTAACTTTAAATTCTTCTGAAAAACCCCTAAAAATAAACAATTTCTACAGCCCCAAGAAATTTGGGCCATGGGGAAATTTCCCTTTTTTTTTAGAAGGGGGATGCCAAAAGAGAAATTAACAAACTATTTGGAGCCGTATTTTTCCGAAAAATCTTTGTCTGAATCTCTTATTTTCATCCAAAAAATTTCAAAATCCAAAAAAATTAATTTTTCTCCCGATGAATTTCAAACGTGAATTTCGTCCCAATTTTTTATATTGAGTCTAGATACAAAATCCCGAATAATTTTTCCTACATCCCAAAAATCAAATACATCAATAAGCGCTCCCAAAATAAAATCCATCTGTGAATATTTCAAGTGTTCAGAAAAAAAAAATAGCATCCTCCCCCAAACCTAAAAATAATTTGCAAAACTTGGTGCCAGACAGTTCCCAGGGGTGCTCCTTTTATTTGGTAAAAGGGGGCCC
>JAODAL010079359.1:0-12602 GCA_025379985.1 Phyllomedusa bahiana | reverse complement strand
ATCTGGGCCCCGGGTTTCCCCGAGCCCGCCCAAAGGGGGATGGATTTTGTGCGGGTGAGGCTACCGGTGCCCCCCTGACGTGATTTTGTTGCGGTGGCAGCAGTGCAGCGTGGTACAGATCGAAATTCCGAGAGTTTATCGGGGGCAGGCAGAAGGTCAGGGCGGGGGGGGAGGGGTTCGTGGTCGTAGACAGGCGGAAAGGGTCGGGGAGGGGGGCAGAGGTTCGGGTGAGAAAAGAGCGGGGGTTTGGAAAAAGGGTTTTAAGGGGCGAAGTATGTTTTTTTAAAAGCTTTCTCTGGGGCACGGGGGCAAAAAGATCCAGCAAGGATGATTGGGGGACGTAACCTTTAAGTAGGGGGGAGCGTTTAAATTAGCTAAAAATCAGGGCGCTGGCCCTTTAAATCCCCGGGAACGAGGCGGCCCCCGCGCCTTGGGGAAAAGGGGAAACCGCCCTCGGCCGGAAAGGGCCGGCCACGGGAGTCGGTCAGTAATCCACGGGCAGACGCCCCCCCCGGTAGTCCCGCGGGGGCACCGCCCCCGGGGTTGGGCACCCGGGGAGGGGGCCCCGGATGCGCCCGCGGCCCGCGGGCCGGGGAGGGGCGCAGCCGTACATATTTTGGGGATGTTTGTTTTTGTGTTTATTTGCCCTCTTTACAGGTTTTGATTTTGTAATAATTGTTTTATATGATGAAAACTTAATAAAACAACTTATAAAAAAAATAAAAAAAAAAAATGTGACTTAAACCTAAAGCGTAGAATTTGTCCCACAGGATTTATCTATGAAAGAAAAAGCAGAAAGAACCCCAAAAAACCCCTTAACAAAATTTAAGATCCAGAAATAGTAGATCCTGAACTTTAAATCTCAGAGACTGATGAACCAGAAACATAGAGAATTGTCAAGCAGGAAAGGTTTCCCCCAAGAGAAAGTGAGACCCCTTTATTGACTTATGACACTTTGGGAGAACCCCAGTGGGGTACCAAGAACTGTTATTACACAGGTAGTATTTCCTGAAGATCAGGGAAGCAGCTGAGAAAGTACTTTCCCACCACCTTCTGGAAAGACACAAAATGGTTTAAAAGACTGTTCAAAAGGACTGAAAAGTAAAAAAAATTTCTTTGTAGTTAGCATAGGAATTTGGGTGGTTTGAAGGGTTGGAAAATTTTCCAGCAGAAGATATAAATGTCAATTTTTCTTGAAATTTTTTTTGTTGTTTGCTCTTTTTTTTTTTTCTTTTTCGGAGAAGTAAAAGAAGTAGTAAGAGATGTTAGGGGGGTTTAATTTTAATTGTTCCTTATATTGTAAAAATCTTGAGGTTGTCCCCCCCTTTAAGTAGAGGGGCCCTAGAAAATTACTAAGTTGTAGAAATCGGGGAAAAGGGAAAACAGTAGTATGTTATTTTTGGGTTTTAAAGCCCGGTCAAAACTTAAGAGATAAAACTTTTTTAAAGGTAAAGCTCCCCGAAAAAATTAGAGTTAGTGTCTTTTTGGATGTCCAAAACTATTGTAAGTTGTGAAGTGAGGACGAAATTAATTCAGGGGGGAGAATGTGACCGGGAAGCTTACTGTCACTGTTCTTATTATTGTAAATTAGTTATTTATTGGCCATTGAGGGCCCAAAGTCCCAGCACACACATGGTTGGTTGTAGCACAGGACTAAAACATTCAAATATGTTGGGCATGCTGAAAAAGGGGAGGAGACAGAATTTTGTGGAACACTGTTGGAGGGGGGTTTTCTGGGTAGTTTAGGTTCCTTTGAGACGAGTAAAGGACACAAAAGAATGAGAGACAGTAAAGAAGATTTTGTGGTTGCTGCGCCATTGCCACCAGGAGAGAACGCCGCATCACAGCTCAGAGTGAAGGTATGACGGTAAACCCTCGATTCGTGAGCTTATTCCCCCCCTGTAAGCATTTTAAACTGTGTAAATCCCGGAGCCTTTGCTTGTGTTTCATTGATTTTTTACTGAAGTGCGTAGGGGAAAATGGATTGAATAAAGCCTGTTAAACTCCCCTACAGGGGAAACCTGTTACTTTGGGTTGCTGTGGGAATAACAAAAGGGCCCAATTCTGCAACCCCCCCATTTCCCCTCAGAACCTAAAGAACTTTTTCATACCCCACGTGCAACCCTATAAAAGTGGCGTGTGAAACACAGACTATGTTTTTTTTGAATCTTAATCTGTATACAATGATTGCTCCCCCCTTAAATAATATGGTAACTAAATATTACCGCCATCCCTGATGGAAAAAACCCTAAAGTGGACTGAATGATACTATATATCCCCAGTGGAAAAAATGAACTATGAAAAAACCAAATACAAATTCTGAGAAATACCATCATAAGTTGCTGAATAATTGCTATCCCCCTAGGACCCCCACCACTTTGGCAAAGAGAGAAATATGCAAATTACAGAAGGCTTGCTGTAACTCCACCCAGGTGCAACCAGGAAAAAACCAATGGGGGAACCCCTACCCCTTTTGGGAAATTTTTTTAAAGTGCGGCCACATCAGCCACGGAAAAAGGAAAAAAAATATGCGCTCCCTAAAAAAACAATATTTATTGGTTGGGGGGTTAGGCCAAAATATACCACAGTCCGACTACACTGGGGTTTGGGCCCTAGGCCATTCAAAAACCTAGGCATATTTACCCCTCTTAGCACTGATGTTTACCGAATTACAAATGGTTCAACTTTAATTTGGGGATTCAGTTTTTTTTTGGTAAGTGAGAAAGTAATGTTTAAATTAAAAAAACTTAAAACTTTGGGTGCAGTCCCGTTGGTAGCCCTTTTTTTGGGTTTTTTGCACCAAAAAAATGTTGACGCCTATTTTATTAAATGAACTGTGGTACAAAAAAAATAGGCGCATTTTTAAAGGGTGACATTTGAATGCACCTAAAGTGGCCTTTTTATGCTAGCAAATTTTATGTTTGTGCCTTTTTTTTTTGGGATAGCCTAAATTAGGCGCATTACATTGCTATACGGAATACCCCACGCCCGATTTTTTAAGGTTTTTTTTTTCAGCGTTTTTTCATAAATTTTAAAGCACCTTAGAACTGGCGTGGGGGCGCCTATTTTCTGACATGTGCCCATAAACTTTTTTACTTTAAAACCCGAAAATTGGTTTATAATTAATAAAAGTCGTAACAATTCAAAATTTTAAAAGGGGGCTTTCATGGGGTGATTATAAAATTATCGATGGTCATGATCAGCGATGCGGTTTTTCATTTAACAGGGACACGCCCCTAAATAATTGACATGTCCCTTTTCCCTGCGGGGTATTCGCCCCAATCGGGAGGGGGAAACGGAATCCACAATTTTTGAGAACTGTGGTTCCGTAATGGGGGAAGGTTCAGCCGTATTGCAGGGCAGTAGGCCGCTTTTCGGTGAAAACCCTCCCTGCCATAAGCCGTGTGAAAGGCCCCTTAAAGGGTTTTTCTCGCTAAATTTAAATTTGGGTTTTTAAATTAAAAAATCTTTAAAAAAAAAAGAGTTTGCAATTTTATGTTTATTACAAAGTCCCACTGATTTTGAGTTACCCTGGTAGTGGAGTGCATCAGCTTTTCAAATACATAGAAGCCCACCCGTTGATTTTTTCTCTGGTGCCAGTCTGGTGATCATAGCTTTGAATACAGGTCCAAGCCAGGCCCCCCCCCACAGATGTGATGTTCTGTAGGGAAGGGAGGGGGAGGGCTCTGGCTTCTGTGTCTGTGTAGCTGGATTAACCCTGTGTGTGCCTGCTCCCTCCTGCTCTCTACACAGATTGAGGAGAGCAGAGGTGAGGCTGATCTGTGGTCAGTAAGATGTGACAGCAGTGAAGTGTGTTACTATAATCACCATGTGTCTGTGGAGCACTGACTATTATAATAGAACAGATCAGGGGGGCATGTGAACGGTTCATATCCCTCCCTGCTCTGCTGTATTAGTGACACATCAGTAAATAACTGCTCTACCTATATTGCATTTTGTTATTTTTAAGAACTCTAAGATCCTTTGAAGATCCATGTCTTGTGTGTATAAAAAGTCTGTGTATTTTCAGTTTGTTGTATAACACTGTCTGAAGAAGAGAGCTAGTACTCTCGAAAGCTCACCATCAAATATACTCAGCCTCTAAAAGATATCGCCTGATTTCTTCACTCTTCTATTAGTGACACATCGTGATTATAGTAACTCACTTCACAGCTGCCCCGTGTCTGTTCTGACAGGGTTTGTTTGTTGTTGCTTGAGATGTCAGTGGAGATTTGTATGCTAAAGCAGGGGGTATAGGACCTTTACATCCCCCCTGCTCTGCTATTAGCATACACAGCTTCTCAGACCTCTCCACACTCATAGATTAGCCCTCTCCCTGCTGTCTCCTGACTCTGTGCAGCTGATTCAGCAGTGAGCAGCAGATCTAGGCAGGCACACACATGGTTAACCCTGGCAGCAAACCCCCCTCGCAATCCCCCCCCCCCTGCCCTGTATAGAAGTTACTGCAGTCAGAGGAGGAGAGCTGTCTGTGTGCTGAGGGGAGGGGGAAAGGGGGAGGAGAAGAGGCAGACAAGAAGCACGCCCCTGAATTATAAAATCCTTTGCTGCCAGACACATTGAAGTAGGCTGAAAGCCTGTAGTGAGACAACTCCTTTAACTCTTCACTCATTACCTGTATTAATTGCACCTGTTTAAACTCATTACCTGTCTAAGAGACACCTGTCAACACACTCACTCACACTCCAACCTCTCCCCTATGGCCATGACTAAAATGCTGTCTATGGACACCAGGGACAATATTCTAGACCTCCACAAGGCTGGGATGAGCTACAGGACAATAGGCAGCAGCTTGGTGAGAAGGAACAACTGTTGGCGCAATTAATAGTACATGAGAGAAACATAAGGTGACTGTCAATCTTCCTCGGTCTGGGGCTCCATGCACAATTTCTCCTCGTGGGGTAAGGATGAGAAAGGTTAGAAATCAGCCCAGAACTACACAGGAGGACCTGGTCAATGACTTGAATAGAGCTGGGGCCACAGTCTCAAAAATTACTTTTAGTAACACACTACACTGTCATGGATTAAAACCTGTACACTGCAACAGGCGTGCACAGTATGCACAGGAGTGTGCATAGCTATCGGTAAGACTGCTTCTCCTCCCAAGGAATGGGAATTTGGACCCAGAGGAGTTAGTTCAATAATATAGACAAGCAATGTTGAAATGTACATTTTTCGAAGCATTTAATGCACAACATGCACCAAACAATCTGCCTATATATTCTCACCTGCACACCTGATTGGTTGCTACTTTCTCTTGATACAGTGAGACACCTTTTTGAGTTGAAGCATGAAAGCAGCTGCCGCCTCTAATACGGTGCAGATGTTTGTGATTTAGTTTGAAATTCGGCTTGACCTGCATCAGTCCAGCCCATCTGCTGGTGCTCCCAGGCGGGAAGTGAGCCTGTGTTTGCTGGCTCACCTGTAAGCCCCCCAATAGAGGTTACCTTGTCTACCCCCTGAAGCCCTCCTGCACCTGCTGTGTCTGCTGCTCCACCTTTGTCTTCAGCTGACTCTGAGATGGAGCATCAGTCTAAGAAACGGAAGTTCGCCGCAACTGAGAACCATGTTCTAGTTGAGCAGCTGATTATAGATACCATAAACATAATGTAGTTGGACTCTGCGCGTTAAGACTTGGATGTTTTTGGCAACCTTTCAAACCAATCCTGTTACTTCTGCCAATACAGAAATGCACTTTTAAGATGTAATGCAAGTCAAACTCAACTTGCTGTTATGTAATGTAGTGAACTTTCGAGAAACTGTCCAACTTTTGTCACCTTTTTTGTTTTTCTGGTTAGGTGGCCTCCATATATACCCGGTTATTCTGACGTCAGTCCAAGCACTTCCGACTTGCTGAGAAGAAAGCCATGTGGCGGGGCATAGTGGAGAAGGTGAATGCTGTCAGTGTGGCGCCCCGCCCTTGCAAAGAAGTGAAGAAGCGCTGGTATGACTGCCGCTGGCGGTGCAAAAAACATATGGCCGAGCAGACACGGACAGGCCAGGCAGTCCCGCTGGATGGCCTCATTTTCCGGACCTGCCTCAGGGGACCTGTGATGTACAGTATGATAAACTGTATTTTTATTCGATTTTCTGTTATTTCAAGCTTTCATAACTTCATAATTCCTGTGTACTGTGTTGATGATTAACAACCTATTCATTGCATAACAGTGCTGGTCATTGGAACCAAGCAAAATCCCCACCTCATCCTATTTGTTTCCAAAAAGCAGGGCAAAATGGGACTGTTAATAATCAAGTACTAACCCCTTAAGGACACAGACAGTTTTGACCTTGCTTTTTGATACTTTTACCTATCCGTGTGATTCAGAGACTGTTTTCTCGTGACACATTGTGCTTTATGTTACTAAGAATTTTTGGTCCATATAATCCTTGTTTATGTGTGAAAAATATCAGAATCGTGAAAAATTAGAAAGATTTGCCATTTTCAAACTTCAAAAATGTCTGCGTGTAAGACAGATAGTTATTCCACTCAAAATAGTTTTCAAATAGCATTTACCATATGTCTACTGTAGGTTGGAATAATTTTTTAAATGTCCTTTTATTTTTTTATGACATAAGGGGTCTTAGAAATTTAGTAGTCATTTTTAGCATTTGCAAAATAGATTTTTTAAAGACCAGTCCAGTTCTGACAAGGTTTTGAGGGGGTTGTTTGTTAGATACCCCCATAAATGACTCCATCTAAGAAACTACACCCCTTAAAGTATTTAAAACAGTATTTTGGAAGTTTATTAACCCATCAGGTTTTTCACAGAAATTAAAGCAAAGTGTTGGTGAAATTTCAAAATTTCACTTTTTCTATCGATTTTCAATTTTTATCCATTATTTACTGGAACACGGTGGATATGACCAGGGAAATGCAACTTAATCCCTTCCCGCAAATGGACATACCGGTACGTCCTGCACATTGTGCGGACTCGCAAGCGAGCCCCACACGATTGCGACTTGGTAAAATCAATATTTTACCGCTGACCTGATCCCGCATCACCCACGACTGAAGTGAGCTGCGGGTGATTAACCCTTAGGGTATGTCCACACGGGCTAATTTCGGTGCGCATATTTGTGCTCTAATACGGGCGGGATGCGTGCAGAAATTACGGTAATCCATAGTTCTCATAGAGAACTCTTGATCACGCCGCCTCCGGGGAGATAAGTGACATGTCAATTACTTGCGGCGAATACGCGCCGCGAGCAATGACTGTCAATGGGGCCAGCGGGTTGCCACGGGAGTACGTGCGTATTAGTGCGACTCCCAAAACACCTGGTGTAATTGCGGCCATACTGTACGTGCCACAATTACGCCGTGTGAACATAGCCTTAGCTGTCGCTGTCTACTACGATCGCCACAGCTAAGGCACAGACAGAAGGAGGGAGCTTCTTCTGTCAGTGCAGCAGAGGCGACAGCGCTGCTAATGTGTCAGTACCTGACAGCCCGGATGCTTTCCTAAAGCATCCGGACTGTCTGTGACATCACCATGTCCCGCAATGCATTGTGGCCATTGCCGGCATGATGACTGACATAGAGACCAGTACAGAGCAGTTCTGCTCTCTATTTATCTCTATTGTATCAGTGATCTGAGGATCACTATTACAAGTCCCCTATGGGAAAAAGGTGAAAAAGTAAAAAAAAAGTAAAACTCAAACACGAAAAATAAAATAAAAACATGTACACTGCCCTTTTCCCCTTTACAAATGCCAATTGCCCCAAATTAAAAATAAATAAAGCAATCAAATTTGGTATTGCTGCGTGTGTCCTGCCCTATAAATATGTCATGTCAAATTAACAAGCACGGATAAACGCTGTAAAAAAAAAGTTACAGAATTGAGATTTTTGTTCATCCCGGAGCACATAAAATTGAATAAAAAATTATCAAAAACTCATATAAAGGCCAAAGTGGTTCCAATTAAAACGTTAGTTCATCCCGCAAAGAAAAGCCCTTACACAGCTCTCTATATGGAAAAATAAAAAAGTTATGGCTATCAGAAAACAGCGGTGCATAAATATTGTTTAACACAATAAAAACACTTATTTTTTAAAGCGCTTCAACATAAAAAAAAAACTATATAAATTGGGTATTGCCGCATTCGTCTTGACTCAGAAAGTAAAACTTACTGGGATTGCAGTATTTTCTTCCAAAAAATAGATTTGAAACCGATCAAACAACCTTTTCCCTCCAAAAAAGAATACCAATAAAAACATCAACTCATACCGCAAAAAACAAGCCCCTACACATCTCCGTACACAGAAAAATAAAAAAGTTATGGCTCTCAGACTATGGTGATGCATAAACGTGTTTTTCTATTGTGTAAAATTAGTAAAACATAAAAAAATATACAGTGAGCATCTCGGTGATCATATCGACCTGCCGAGTAAAGCTAGCATGTCATTTATACCGCACAGTGACTGCTGTTAAAAATAAAAATAAAAAACACTACCAGAATTGCTGTATTTTGTTCAAAATGCCTCACAAAAACCTTAATAACAAGTGATCAAAGCATCATATTCACTCCATGATGGTACCAGAAAAAACATAATTTCATCCCGCAAAAAACAAGTCCATAATCAGCTCTGTATACAGGAAAATAAAAAAGTTATGGCTATGACGACATAAAAATGCAATTTTTTATAAACCCATTTCTACTGTGTAAAAGCAATAAAAAGCTATATAAAATTGATATCATCGTATTTGTACTGACCCGCATAATAAAGTTATGTCATTTATACCGGACAGCGAACGCGGTTTCATTTCCCTGGTCACATCTATTGTGTTCCTGTGAATAATGGATAAAAACTAAAAATCAGCAATAAAAAAAAGGGAAATTTTACCTCCACTTTGCTTTAATTTCTGTGAAATACCTAGATGGTTAACAAGCTTCTTAAACACTGTTGTAAATACTTTAAGGGGTGTAGTTTCTTAGATGAAGTCATTTATGGGAGTATCTAACATGCAGGCCCCCCAAAGCCACATCAAAACTGGACTGGTATCTAAAAAAAATCTATGTTGCAAATTTTCCTGAAAATGTGAAAAAATGAATATTAAATTTCTAAGCCCCCGTAATATCGTAAAAAAAGAAAAAGACATTTAAAAAATTATGCCAACCTACAGTAGACATGGTGGATGCTAGTTATAAACTATTTTGAGTTGAATAACTATCTGTCTTACACGCAAACATTTTTGAAGTTTGAAAATGGTAAATTTCTCACAATATTTTGATATTTATCACAAATAAACAAGGATTGTTTGGACCTAAATTTCTTACTAACTTAAAGCACAATGTGTAACGAGAAAACATTCTCTGAATCACATAGATAGGTAAAAGTGTCAAACAGTTATTCTTGTACCACCCCCTCCCCCTGACGTTTAATCTCCAGAAACTTTTCTGAAGTTATAACTCACTCCTTAGTGTTATTGTTTGTTATTAGTACTACCATGGTTAGGCCGTGTTCACCCGGCTTATTCCCGACGGATTTGTGCGCCATATTGAGCGCACAAATCCGCCGTGAATAAGGGGCGGGACAGGGGCGCGGCCGGTGCGCGGCGGGGGCGCCGCTCCCGACCCCATAGACAATGCATTGTTTACGGCGCGTCCGCGCCGTAAATAATGTGCATGTCACTTTCTCCCCCCGCGGCGGATTTGCTGAGCGGGGAGGAGCGACGGAATCCACTGTTCTCTATGAGAGCAGTGGATTACAGTAATGACAGGGACGGATTGGCGCCGTACTGCAGCGCAAATCCGGCGCGGAGTACGGCGCCAATCTGCACCGAAATATGCCATGTGAACGAGGCCTTAGGGTAAAGGTTTTATGTAGTTGTCATACCTGACTATGATGCTTCTACTCTATATTGTGGTTATTTTTGGTTTTTGTTTTTACACGTACTTTGTAAAATCTTTAATGCAAATTATGTTTAAAAAAAAAGTTATTCTTACATAAAGTGACGCATGTCAGATTTCATATATGGGGCACTGTCAGGAAGGTCAAAACGGGCTGCGACAGTAAGAGGTAAATATCGATTCCCCCAAATCTGGGAATATCCCATATGTGGCCCTAGTGCACTTTTTAAACCATGCAAGGAAAACAACCAGCTCACCACACACACCTCCGCCGGGCACGGACTCGCAGGCAAAGCGAATGATCCACAGAAATAGCTACGACTAAGGGCGGTTATGTGAGGGGCCTGAAACGCGTTAGATTTGTCTCTGGATGTCTTGTCCTTTTATCCTGCTCTCAATAAATCATGGATTTTACTGCATACCAAGCTGAGCTGGACATCAATTTCTATTTCTAGTGCACTTTTTGGCTCAACCACAAGCCTCGGAATAGGAAGAGCATCTACTGGACATTGGGGTCTCCTTTTCATTACGATTTTCTTTAGGCGCCATTACAGATTTGCGGACACCCTAAAAAGACCCTAAATTGGAAACTACACTCCTTAAGGAATATGTCCAGGGGTGCAGTGAGTATATCGACCCCACAGGTATTTAACACATTTTTTCAGCATTAGGCTGTGAAAATTAAAAATATTTCTTTTTTCCAACAGTCTGCAATTTTAGCTGAAAATGCTTTATTTTCACAAAGAATCCTGGAAAAAAAGCATCCCAAAATTTGTTACGTAATTTCTTCCAAGTTCGACAATACCCTATATATGGGTGTAAACTGGGTGCATACAAGAGAGGGAGCGCTATTTGGCTTTTGGAACGCAGATTTTGGTGGGTGCCATGTCACATATGCAAAGCCTCTGCAGTACCAGAATAGGTGAAACCTTCCAGAAGTCACCCCATTTTGGATTCAACACCCCTCATGGATCTCATCTAGGGGTGCACTGTGTAATTTGGATGCGCAGGTGTTTAACCCCTTAACGACCCTGGACGTATGAGTACGTCCCAGGGCCGCTAAGGGGCTTTGCAGGGGCTCGCTCCGCGACCCCCCCGCACAGCCAACGGGTGTTAGTGGCTGATCGCCGCTAACACCCGGCAGTAACAGCGCCGCCAGGTGGCGTCGCCCGCTGGCGCTGTTTAACCTGTCAGACTGGGAATAAAAATCAGCCCTGGCACTAAGCCCCCAGCAGCCCACATACAATATCTGCTTAAAAAATGGCCCTTGTTCTCACACCTCGCCACTTTCTAAAATAAACTACACTATAAAGGTGCTTTCACACGGAGCGTTTTTGGTGCATTTTTTATGTGTTTTTGGTGCAGTTTTGTGCAGAAAGGCAGAGTAGTTAATGCTGTACATTTCTGCACAAAAAAACGCATAAAAAAATGCACCAAAACCGCTCTGTGTGAAAGCAGCCTACACACAAGCAAGAAAGAAACAGTGGTGCAGAGAAACCCCTCATCACAGAGTCAGGTGTGCACTTGCTTTACAATCCGGGACAAGCCCACACCGACACTACATAAGCACCAGCATAACCTACAACCCCACCAATCCCCTCACCAGTAGTCAGGTCACCATCACATGAATACAGCACCGATTCAACACAGAAGTAAAATTACCCCTGACAGCAGGGACTCACAGGAGACGTCATCTCTGATGGGAATTGTTCTCTGCTCCTTTTTTTCTCCGTCTGGCCCAAACCTCCATGATGTCTTCCGATGAGTTGTTCCCTTCCATTTTTTCTCTGTCCGGTACAGCATTGCAATGTCTTCTTCTCCCGGTCACTACTCGTCCCTGTAGAATTTACCACAAATACATCTTAGACTCCTCTCTTTTCCAGCACTTTCCTATCAATTCACCAAACAGCGTATGTTAGACCCTAAAAATTAGAAATTAAAAAATGTCAGATAAGTGGAATGTAAATAGGTAGACCCCCATTAGGTAGGTAAAAAGGGCCTTCCTCCATTAATTTGGTAGGTAGACAGGGCCTACCCCTGTAACAAGGCAGGTTAGCTGGGGCTGCCCCCAGTAACTAGCCAGGTAGCTGGGGCTGCCCCCAGTAACTAGCCATGTAACTAGGGCTGTCCCCAGTAACTAGCCAGGTAACTAGGGCTGCCCCCAGTAACTAGCCAGGTAACTAGGGCTGCCCCCAGTAATCAGCCAGGTAACTAGGGCTGCCCCCAGTAATCAGCTAGGTAGCTAGGGCTACCCCCAGTAATTAACCAGGTAGGGCCAGGGGCAGTAATTAGCAGTCAGGGCCAGTAAGTAGGCAGGCAGGGCCAGTAAGCAGGCAGGCAGGGCATCATATAGGCAGGCAGGGGCAGTATATAGCCAGGCAGGGGTAGTATATAGCCAGGCAGGGGTAGTATATAGCCAGGCAGGGGTAGTATATAGCCAGGCAGGGGCAGTATATAGCCAGGCAGGGCATCATATAGGTAGGCAGGGGCAGTATATAGCCAGGCAGGGGCAGTATATAGCCAGGCAGGGGTAGTATATAGCCAGGCAGGGGTAGTATATAGCTAGACAGGGGCAGTATGTACCCAGGCAGGGGCATCATATATCCAGGCAGGGGCATCATATTGGCAGGCAGGGCAGTATATAGCCAGGCAGGGCATCATATAGGTAGGCAGGGGCGTTTATAGCCCGGAGGGGTAGTAAAATAGCCAAGCAGGGCATTATAGTAGGAGGGGGG
>JAODAL010079358.1:0-12603 GCA_025379985.1 Phyllomedusa bahiana | reverse complement strand
AGAGGTAGGTCCCCCTAGGCGTGCCTACTTCTCCCTACCCGGTCCGGCCCTGCTCAGAAAAACTAGACTACCATTATCGCAGCTTTTCCCCAAACTACAGTGTGAGTGCTCCCAGGGAGTGTTGAATGTGAGGGCCGTCATGACAAGTATATTCCTCTGCATACAAGTATATGCCCCTGCACCGAGCGGAGCCCCGTCCCGCACGTCGGATTCGGGGTCCGCTCGCCTCCCCGTCCCCGCCGGCATGCACTTACCCGGCCCGCCCCTGCTCAGGTGCTTCCGGGTCCCGGCGCGTAGCTCCGCCCCTAGGGGCGGGGGGCGCGCCGGCAAATTTGAATTTAAAGGGGCAGTGCACCGGTAATTGGTTAATTGCTGGGCACTGCCCCTATTAGTCGGTCACTTCCTGCCGGCCCTCGCCGGTTCCTTGGTTTTTCATCCCCATGGTGAAAGTGTTCCTGAGCGTTCCAGTATTCCCTTTCCCTGTTTTACCGACCCTCTGCTACGTCTACCGTCTACGAACCTTCCCGCCTGCTCCGACCACCTGCTTGTCTACCGTCCACGACCAGAGGCCACCTGCCCTGCCCCTCTGTCTGTCCTCGACTACGAGCGCCTGCCGTTCCTGTACTCGCACCCTTGGCCGCCACCGCGGCAAGCCCCGCAGTGGTAGTGACCTGGTGGACCCCCGCCGCAGCAAGACCCATCCGCTTTGCGGGGGCTCGGGTTTGGAAAACGGGTCCCACTTAGATTCCACTCCCTGGTAGGGGCTTACGCCATCGCCTGCGGTGGTCCAGTGGATCCCCCTCCAGAATCGTACAGTAGGACCCGGGCCCATTGATCCCGCCAAGGTACCTTGCCAAGTGTTGCCAGCATCACCAACGTCGTGGTCAAGCAATCCACAGATTGCGCAGCAAGCGCAGCAGCTCGAGCAACTTTCCTCCTTGGTGCAGCAGCTCGTCACCTTTCCAGCAACAGCCACCGCCTTTCTCCAGTTGCTCCTGCCTCGCGGTTCCGGTGATCCCCAGGGACCCAAGCTTCGGCTGTACTCCCATCCAAGTTCAGCGGTGACCCGAAAACTATGCGGGGGGTTTATCACCCAATGCTCTATGCACCTGGAGCTGATGACCGACCAGTTCCTGTCCGAACGTGCGAAGGTGGCTTTCGTGGTCAGCCTCCTCTCGGGAAGGCCCTGGCTGGGCTACACCCCTATGGACAGAGATGATCCGGTGGATGGCGGATCTACAGTCTTTCCCTCAGTGAGTTCCGCACGTCTTCGAGGAACCAGCCCGTGCCTCCTCGCTGAGAGGCCTCCTAAATCTACGCCAGGGAGACCTGTCTGTAGGAGACTACGCGGTGAAATTTCCCGTACGCTGGCTTCTAAAACTGACATGGAACGAGGGCCGCACTATGTGTTTCGTTCAGAAGGGACTCTCAAGTCGAGTTAAAGACGTCTTGGGCTAGAGCCCTCCCGTCCCCCCTTAGCGACTTGATCCGGTTGGCGACCCGCATTGATTTACGCTTCATTGAACGGGAGGAGGAGCTTCTGCAGAGCGCCAGTCAGCCAACCTCGCCGGTTTCCTCGCCTTGGCCCACCGGTTTTCCCGGGGCCTCGGCGCCACAGCTCCAACACCACCGACGAGCCCATGCAGATTGATCGGGCTTCCCTCTCTGAGCAAGAATTGGCCAGCGGCGACAACTGGACTTGTGTCTCTACTGTGGCAGCCCAGAGCATTTTCGGAGGATTTGTCCAAGCGTCCCAAGGCTGGGGGAAAAACTCCCGCACCTTAGGATCTGGGGAGAGGCTTTCCCTAGGTGCAACCTCCTCCTTCCACGCCTGTTGATGCCTGTGCAGGTCGTGTCAGAGTCTGGTATCACATTCCGGGTTTTCCAGCGTTTCTGGACTCGGGCTCTGCCGGGAACTTCATCCACCAGTCTCTAGTGAGGCGGGGTATCGGCTTCCAGTGGTACGTCTGGGGGAAACCGCTTGTCATTCATCAGTCAGCGGGGAGCTGCTTAGCGACACCATCCATTTTCGTCACCAAGCACTGTCTCTCCATGTGGGGGCACTGCATAAGGAGGAGATGCCTTCTATGTGTTGCCTCGTCCTCGTCGGCGATCCTCCTCGGACTCCCATGGCTCGGCTCCACTCTCCTATCCTGGACTGGTCTACTGGAGAGGTGATTGTTGGGGTCCCAACTTTTGGGGGCGTTGTTTGGTGGCACCTCGCCCGGTGTTTCCCCTGCTCTCGCTTAACCTTCGGGGACCCGCTGCCGGGCTGCCGCCCGAATATCTGGAGTATGCCGATGTGTTCTCCGAGAGACAAGCCGGAGTCTTCCGCCGCATCATCCTTACGATTGCCCGATTGACTTATTTTTGCCGGGTTTCCGTTCCTCCCCTGCGAGTTTCCAAATCTGTTTTCTGAGACCCGCCATGTCGGGTTTCATCGGAGGAAAATCTAGGAATTGGTTCATCCGGAAGTCCTGCGTCCCCGCGGCACGGGGTCTTTTTCGTGAAGAAAGAAAGGACGGTACTTACGGCCATGCTTTGATACGGGGCCTTGAACATGATCCGTAAGAACCGTTACCCTGCCGCGATCACGAACCTTTTTGATCGCCTGCAGGCGCCAAGATTTTCTCCAGTTGTTTGAGGGGGCCTATAACTTGGTCCGAATCCGCAAGGGCGATGAAGGAAGACGGCCTTCAACACAGGGATGGGCAATAGAGTACCTGGTGATGCCCTTCGGACTCTGTAATGCGCCAGCCGTCTTTCAGGATCTCGTGAATGCGTCTTCAGGGACCCTCCCTCTCCTGTGTGGTAGTTACCTCGTTGACATACTAGTGTTCTCCCCTGACCTCGAGCTCCACCGCAGCCATGTCCTTTCAAGTACTAAAAAATCTCCGGGAGAAACCACCTGTATGCCAAGTAGGGAAGTGCCTCTTCCATCAGACTACCCTCCCGTTTATGGGTATGTCATCTTGACCAAGGCCTACGGATGGACCCTGCTAAACTGTCTGCCGTATTGCAATGACCACGCCCCGTCGGGTTACGGGCTATCCAGCGGTTCTTGGGCTTTTGCAATTACTATCGCCAATTCATCCCGCACTTCTCTACGCTGGTGGCCCGATAGTGGCTCTCCCCAAGAAACAAGCCAATCCACGCGTTGGCCTGTCGAGGCCGAGGAGGCGTTTGTGAAGCTCAAATCCCCCTTTCGCTACGGCTTCTTTTCCCTGCACGTCCAAAACCGCGAAACCCTTCACTCTGGAAGGGGGATGCTTCGTCTGTGGGGGCTGGAGCAGTCCTTACACAAAAAGGGCCTACGGGTAAGACTGGGGTCGTGCGGCTTCTTCTCCAAGCGTTCTCTTCAGCCGAGAGGAATTACACGATTGGCGGGCCGGGAGCTACTGGCCATCAAATTGGCCTTGGAGGAGTGCCGTTATTGCTGGAGGGTGCCCGTTTTCCCATCCGGGATTTACTCGCCCACAAGAATCTCCAATATCTGCAGACTGCTCAGCGACCCTTTAACCACGCCAGGCCAGGTGGGTCGTCTTCTTCTCCCGGTTCGACTTTCAGATCCATTTCAGGCCAGCCGAGAAGAATGTGAGAGCTGATGCCCTCTCCCTGCTTTACGACGTGGTGGGTGTGAAGGACCTCTCCTGAACACATCATCCCCCAGAAGTCTCATCTCGGGGTGCTCCAGTGGACCTCCGGAGGTCCTCCTGGAGGACTATGTGGTCCTGCTCTCCGCAGACGTATCTTGAATGGGGACATTGCTCATTGGTGGCTGGCCATCCCGGCGCCGAAGAACCTTCCACCCGATATCCCGGTTCTATTGGTGGCCAGAGGGTGGAGAAGGATATCAAGGACTTGTTGCGGTCTTGCGACTCCTGTGCCCGGAAAAGCGCCCCGTCACAAGCCGGCAGGCCTACTTCAGCCACTTCCCGTTCCCACTCAACCTGGACCAACTTTTTAAGGGGCTTTATAAAACCGACCTCCCTCTGTCGTCTGGCAACACCATTATCTGGGTGATTACTGATCGCTTTTCCAAAATGGCGCACTTCGTCCCGTTGCCAGGGCTGTCATCCGCCTCCCAGCTAGCTGAGTTATTCTTCATCCCTGTGTCCGGCTCCATTGGACTCCCTCAGCAAATTGTCTCGGGACGGGGAGTTCAATTTGTCTCCCTCCAGGTTTTGGCGAGCTCTGTGCAACCACCTTCAAGTGACGGTCGAGTTCTCTTCCGGCTAACATCCACAGACGAACGGCCAGGGGGAGAGGGTTTAACCAAGTCCTGGGTTTGCTACCTTCGTTCATTTCGTTTTGGCAGCCAAGATGATTGGGCCAATTTATGCCCTGGGCGGGTTCTCCTATAACTCCCCTTTAGTTTCCCAGTCCGCGGGGGCCCCCCCTTCTACATCGTGTATGGCTTGCATCCCGCCCCCTCTCCCTCTGGCAACTCCTCGAGGTTCCGGCGGCGGACGCACTGGTTCAAGACATGAAGGCCTCTGGTCCCAGACCGCTAGTCGCTGCTCCGCGCGTCCGTCGGCATGAAGTCTCAAGCGGACAAGAGAAAGAATCCCTCCTCCGGTGTTCTCCCAGGTGAAAAGGTGTGGCTCTTCGTCTAGATATGTCCGCTTAAAGATTTCCATCTCACAAACTGGGACCCCGTTTTCCTGGGACCCTTTGGGGGTCATCAGCCGCATCAATCCGGTAGCATAAAACTCCCGGGTCCCTCCATGATGAGAATTTTCAACGCGTTTCATGTCTCCTTATTGAAACCTCTGGTCCTTAACCATTTTTTCCCAGAAAGCCGCTCCTCCTCCGTCTGTGGCTGACGCGCCCATGTCTTCGAGGTCAAGGAGAGTCTGGGCAGGAGAAGAACTATGGGAACGCGATACTTCTTGGGGGACTGGAAGGGGTTCGGCCCTGATGTGAGGTCCTGGGAGGCGGAGGAGAACATCCTGAACCCCAGTCTCATCCGAGATTTCTCCGTCCAGTAAGAGGGGGGGGGCCCAAGGGGTGGGTACTGTCCGGACGCCCTGCGACCACTGTCCGGGTCGGAGGCGCGCCCGTGCCCCTGCACCGAGCGGAGCCCTGGGCCCGCACGTCGGGTTCGGGGTCGCTCGCCTCCCCATCCCCGCCGGCATGCACTTACCCGGCCACGCTCCTGCTCAGGCTGCTTCCGGTTCCTGCACGTGCTCCCCCCTAGGGGCCCGGGGCGCGCGCGGCAAATTTTAATTTTAAAGGGGCAGTGCGCCGGTAATTGCTTTATTTTCGGGCCACTGCTTTCCCATTTAGTCCGGTCACTTCCTGCCGGCCCTCGCCGGGTCCTTGGTGGTTATTTCCCATGGTTGAAAGTGTTTTCCCGAGCGTTCCGTATTGCCTTCCCGTGTTACGGACCCTTGCTCGTTCCGTTACGAACCTTGCGCCTGCCCCGACCACCCGCTTGTCTACCGTCCACGAACCAGAGCCGCTGTCCTGACCCTTGTTGTCCTCGGGTTTCGAGCCTGCCTGCCGTTCCTTACCTCGACCCTTGGCCGCCCCCGCAGGCAAGCCCCCCCAGTGGTAGTGACTAGTGGACACCCGCCGCAGCAAGACCATCCCGCTTTGCGGCGGGCTCTGGGGGAAAACGGGGTCCCCTTAGATTCCATCCTGGTAGGGGCTTACGCCATCGCCTGCGGTGGTCCAGTGGATCCACCTCCAGAATCGTTTCTCCTCAGCCTCTCCGCTGGGTCACCACACAGGTTGACGTCATCGCGCTGTGTCTATGTGACCCAGCAATGCAGTGTGTGGCGAGGAGGGCCAGTGGGCCCCCTGGCTCAGGGTTCTGGTTGAGGTGCTAAACACTGCGGTCCTTTTACCCGCGCCATGGTCGGATTTGGAACTTTGGGCTCATCAGGGGGGAAACACAAAGGCCCCCCGGGGTGGTGGGAACTCTGAGCGGTGCGCACCCTTAACCCTGGTGGCCCCCCTTGCATTGCCTGGGGTGGGCATTTGCCAGTCAGGGCCTGGCTGCTCCCAATGTCCATCCATGTGCCACCAGCAGATACCGTACCCCCTCCTTCCCCACCACCCATTCTTGAGGGTAGGGAGTCATGGAGGGTTGGTGGGAAAAAAAAAGTTGTAAAAAAAACCTCATACGTTACTGTTCCCCATGGGTGCCTAGTTGAATATCCAGCCCTGATGGCATCATTCAGAAGGTTGTACTGTGACTGCAGATCCAGTTCTGCAGGTTCTAAGTTACTTTTTAGATATTGCGGGAGTCTGGCCCTTGTGGACTAATATGGGCTCTAGAATGGGGCCACATCACATCTATCTGTTATTTTTCCTCAGGCCTGTAGATAGAGTACGTGTGGTCCTTGGCGCTCATGACTTCCTGTACCCAGACGAATATCAGCAGGTTCTGACCATCCGACAATCAGTCCGACATCCAGAATACAATTCTACAACAAATCGGAGTGATATCCACCTCCTGAGGGTGAGACCTCTCTTCTATGACTGGTTTTATTTCCATTCGTGTTTTATTGTCTTCCCGGTATCAATGTATTTTCCTTCTTTCGCTCCTCACAGTTGAACAGCGAGGCCTCCAAGACTGATGGCGTAAATACTATCAGGCTTCCTGTCATCGACTCCCCTGTGACTCCCGGTACTACCTGCTCCCTGGCCGGCTGGGGTGATTTGGATGATAATAGAAACAAGCCCAAAGCTCTAATGGAGACAGATGTAACGGTGATCAGCAATGAGGATTGTCTTTGGCATTGGGGAATCAACATCTTTAAAAGCATGGTGTGCACGACGGGGCCTAGTAAGCAGAGGAAAGGCATCTGCGATGTGAGTGCAAATCCTAAACTACTACCTACACTTTCCCTTTTTCAAGTAATGTCCTTGCTCATTGCAGCCTGTGGTCGGTCAGTGGACAGCAGATGAGAGCAGCCATAACTAGCTTGTTTTTCCTGACAATCCCAATGAACCGGTGACACTGAATGTGCACTCTGATCCATCAACCTCATGTTATAGCCGAGCGGGACTGAATTAGCATGGAGCCATTGACCATGATGATATATCTAGTACAGGGGTTGAGTGGGATCGGGGGAAAGATGATAAAGTCCTTTCTTTATGTTGATTATAAGACAGGTCTAGAAGGAGGAGCACAGAGTAATGGAGAAGGCAGATGACAGGTCTAGGAGGAAGAGCACAGAGTAACGTAGAAGACAGAAAACAGGTCTAAAAGGAGGAGCGCAATGTAATGAAGAAGGCAGAGGACAGGTCTAGGAGGAAGAGCACAAAGTAAAGTAGAAGTCAGAGGATGGGTCTAAAGGACGAGCACAGTAGAAGGCAGAGGACAGGTCTAGGAGGAGGAGCACAGTGTAATGCAGAAAGCAGAAGACAGGTCTCGGAAAGTCACTGTGTCATAAAGAAGGCAGAGCACAGGTCTAGGAGGAGAAGCACAGAGTATTGGAGAAAGCAGAAGACAGGTATGGGAAGAGGAGCACAGTGTAATGGAGAAAGCAGAAGACAGGTCTAGGAGGAGGAACACAGAGTAATGGAGAAGGCAGAGGACAGATCTAGAAAGAGGACACAGTAATAGTGAAGACAGAGGACAAGTCTAGAAGGAGGAGCACAAAGTAATGCTAAAAAGTTTTGTAGCTATTAAATCATTTGTGAGGATACACCAAAACCTCTCGCCCATATATTGTAGTCATAGCTATTATTTTAATTTTACTTTAATGTACGTTCTGGGCAGTAAAAGATTTGTGTCTCATATCTTCTTTCTAGGGTGACTCTGGGGGTCCCCTTGTGTGCAAGGGCCTAGTTCATGGTGTGGTGTCACATTCTGGAAACCATTGTGGAAACCCGAACACCCCAGATGTGAACACTCGAGTCTTAACCTTCCTGCCTTGGATCCGAAATGTGACCGGCAAACGTTGAGAGAAGAAGTTAGACTCTTCTCTGCTTGTTCCTCCTAGAATTCTCCTCTGCACCTTTCCCCTGCGCTGATTGCTTCTCCAGTCATTGGAGTCATCTGTGGCTGCTGCTCCCCATTGCTTTACATGTATTCCTATGCGCTGTATACACACCTTGGATACGGATTGGCTTTCATGGCCGCTCAGTTCAGCGGAGGCTAAAATCCTGGAGGGAAACTTCTGCCTCATTTATCAATAAAGCTTTATGCAGATGCCGCGTCCGACTCAGTCACTTTGATAGGAGCCAACCATTTTATGTGATGCTAGAGACTGAATCGTCCACATATCTCAATAACAGCAATATGCTGTGGCTATTGAGACTGGACAACATATTCAGTCTTCACCTCAGATATATAAAATGTACCCATCAGATAAAAAGTCTATATAGCAACATATCATTAGATCAAGGATTGGAGGCAGTGCGACGGAAACTTGGAGAGGATGATAGTTTGGTATGATCGGGTTCCTGATGGAACTCTTTGAGATCATATTAACAAGGAATTATTTGTGTTGTATTTTTGTTGTACTGTTAGCAACAGGGGACCACCATGGGGTCCCATGTTGCGCCAAGTGACTGAATATGTCAGTTTTTATGGGCCTGGAGGATATGCTCGGATACAGAACAAGGTGAGGTCCGAGCATCAAAATTGGTACATAAATTTGTAGCCCAAGGATATCCTGAAAAAGTGGTTCTAAGGGTCAGTAGGAAGGTTAGAGCCATCCCATGTGAGGAGACTATGACGAGAAATAAGGAGAAGACACAGGGGCAGGACACAGTGCAGATTATATCTACGTATGATTCACACACCCAATTGATCAAACCATTATCGAGTGCATGGAAATTGTTACACAATGACCCACATTAGGGGGGACTTTTCCAACAGAAACCTAAGTTTATTTATCATAAGGGAAAAATGATTGTCAATGCCTTGGTTAGGTCAGAGATAAGGAAAGTGAACACAGAGAAGTTTAAATTAGAGATGTTAGCCCCTAAAGGGTTATATGAGGAGTGTTGCTGGAGTTGCTGGCTTTGATCCGATCATTGTGGTATTAAGGGATAGAGTAGACTATGGTAAAACTTTTTGTGAGACGTGATATCCCTCCGGATACCTGGTAATACCGCGTTGTGTTTATTTATATATAGTAGTAGATATATTTATATATATATATATATTATATATTATCATATATTTATATATTTATTTACTATGTAACTAGAGTATATTAAAATGGAATGTGTTACATGATGTGAATTATTATGTATCTTTATTTAGTTTTCCACTATGGTAAATGTGCATGACGTATGCTAACAGGTGATATAGTCAATTTAAAGGTCATTATGACAATCAGTGGCATGCTTGGCATAGAGGGTGTATTCCTCGAATCGTAGCATTCATGCTACTGCTTTCAGTCAAAGCAACTGCAAGCTCCTATGCCCGGACTTGAAATGGACAGATCAGAATACTAAAGTAAGACCGCAATGATTTATATGCCATGATATTGGATTATTAATGCTTCCAAGCACAGTGGTGTACATGATAGGAAGAATAAATGTACACTTTGCTCATATAGAAAGCACATAGTGGTTTGAATTTTTGAAGAACATACCCACTATTTTCCAAAAAGACGCAATGGTGATAACATTGTTGTGGATGAAGAGTTATTTGCAGAGATAAGGACCTATTACACTGTGATGTTTGTATAAAAGGTGTAATTCTCAGTTACTGGAGTTCTCTTCTTTTCGGCATTTAGCTTCTCTAGTTGATGCTTTTTGGACAGATGATGCAAGCCCTAGGTGATGCTGTGCGAACAAACAAAAGTCTGTAGATCCAGCACCGCAAAATTTCTTTAAACATTATTCCTTTATTTTTTTTTATTTCTAAAAAATTCAAAATAATGTTTTAAAAAATTTTGCGGTGTTGGATCTACAGATTTTTGTTTAGATCTACATGGCTTCACAGGTCCTGGGAGTTGTCCGTGCACCCTCACCAAAGAGCATACAACATTATAAATCCCAGGTGAGCAATGCATTCATGGAATTGAGTGATGCTGTAGGTGTTTAACCTTTGTTTATTATATCACTCATATGTTATCATTTTATCATAATTGATTAATTAATTCCTATGTTAAATAAAATTGCATTATATTCTAATTGACCGGCCTTCTTTAAAGCTGTACCCAGAACCTGTATTAATAAAGCTTGGCAAAACATGATTGGCGCTGTGAAAAAACTCACAGTGAAGAACGCTTTTCCCTCTGGAGATTTAATCCTTTTTTCTCCAACCAAAATTTTTTTCCCCCATACTTTTTGTAGGGACCATTTTTTATAAATTAATCATGTCCCCCCGGAGCCCCTCTTTTTTTCAAGACTAAATAAATTCAATTTCTACTAACCTCTCCTTTATAAATAAACCTACAAAAACCTCACCCGGCAAAAATATATAAAATGATATAACCATAAGGTGAAAACCAAACAAACCAAAAACAAAACTTAAGGTAAAATTAAAAATTTTATGTAATCAAAAAACATAAAACAATATATACTGACAAAATAAACAATATCAACACCACCCAAAAGAACAAGACAATCCCACCAACAGCTACAGGAAAATACACCAAACAGTATCTTGACCAAGATAAAATATAACCCTAATAAATGACAATGCATGAAATAACATACTTAGCAATGGGCCAACCCAAGTCTGGAGGGATGCCAGACCCCGGCGCGTTTCGCCTGAACGCTTCCTCAAGGGGGATACCAGAACTAGGAATAGGTTACAAAATATATAAGAAGTATGATCCAATCGAAAAGATAATCATGATGACATATGTTAAACCAAAGGGCAATTTTTACAAAACAAACATACAATTAATTAAATAGTTAAAATTAAAACATTATTACGGAAACCAAGGACAATCATATTTATATATAAAAAAAAATGAAATGCATACCTCAATATAACAAACCCCCAAAAAAAGGGAACATTGCGGCCGAATGTAAACGGAACCCGGGTGTGCCCCCGGGATTAACCCGGAATGGAAATAAATTTGACACCCTCTTTGGGTTGGAACACGTGGTCCTAATGCCAAAGGAAACGGAAGTGAAAAGGGACCTCTTAAGCAATGGGTCCCTTGAAAAGCAGCCAGAAATAAAACAAGCCAAATTTTTGGGCTGGAAAACGGTCCTAAACATCGGAAGAGAATAAGGCAGCGCCCCTTGAGTGTAAACTGGGCTCATAACGAACCCCAAAAATAGAATTTAAAAGCTCCGGGGTGTAGTTCAAATTTTTAAAGGGGAAAAAAATACCCCTATTTCTTAATAAAAAAGCGGGGAAAAAACTAAAAGATTTATATAAAAAAAACATATAAAAATTTTTAAAATAGCATGAAATAATAAAGAGTGCAAAGAAAAACCAAAGTGAAGTGAAAAGTGCGCAGTGCAGAGAAGTGAAAAAAGTAGTATAATATTGCACTATATTATACCACACAAACAGACCCAATTACAATATACACAATAATATGCTGACTATGTAAAAATATCCATATATATATATATATATATATATATATATATATATATATATATACATAAATAGTATCAATATATATAAAAAAAATATGTGTAAGAACAATAAGATATCATATAATAAATATATAAAAATGTGTATGAAAAAAATTGTTGTATGAAAAAAAAAATTATTAAACATAATATGAAAGTAACACATAATATGTGTATATTCAATAAATATATCATATATAATATATGCATAATGCTATGTGAGAAAAACCTGTAAAAACAATGTGAGAAAAAATGTGTTATACACAAAAAACACAAGATATATGTGATAATAATATCTGTGAAAAAAAAATATTATATGAGCATAATGTGAAAATAACACCAAATATGTGTGTAAAAATATGTAATATAAGCATAAGACTGTGTAAAAATCCTTCAAATCCCATGTGAAAAAAAAATTATAAAAAAATTATTCTATTTAGTTTTCTTCATCGTTGTCACAGGATCACCGCAATATAAAGACAGAGAGGACCAAACACACATGACGACATCTGCAAAATAAAATACAAAATTAAAAACCATCCATAAAATATATACATATCTTAACACCTGCCAAAAGTAGTTACAAGAATGGAGAAAAGCTCAAATAATCATTTAATCCAAATGGGACATTAGTTTTAAGGTCAAATATCCACCTAGCTTCCTTTTGGGCAAGAATTCTCTTCCAATCACTTCCACGAGGAGACAAAATAACTCTATCGATCCCCCAAATTTTTAGCAAATCCGCATTACAATCATGTTTTTCTTTAAAGTGCCGAGCGATGGGTTTGAGATGCATTGATTCCTCTTCATCTTTAGCAGCCATAATACTCAAAACATGTTCTCTTGTTCTACGTTTCAATTCTCACGTGGTTAAACCAATATAGATCAGATCGCAAGGACATGTGGCAAAATAAATCACCCCCACAGTGTTACACGTAATGGTGTGGGTGATTTTGTACTCCTTATTCCTTGATGAGTTCCAGAACGTATCGATAGACTGAATCGTGGGACACGCAACACATCTACCACAGGGTTTACACCGCCATTTCGGGCCTTTTGTTTTTTTCTTTGGGAAAACCCACCCGGGGG
>JAODAL010079357.1:0-12603 GCA_025379985.1 Phyllomedusa bahiana | reverse complement strand
ATTCTCCAGACTTCCTGCCTTAAGTAGGCCGGGCCCAAAAACCGGGGCCCGGATACCTGGAGCAGTCCACCCACCCTACTCTTTGGACTCTCCAATAAAAAGCCGGGCCCGGATCGCCCCGCTTTTTAGCAGTCATACTAAGGAAAAAACCAAACGTCAGTACCCTAGAAAATCGAAAAACACTAGCGGCCTTTATTTCAACCGGAATCAGGAACCCGGTGAACAAAATTCCTCCAGGACGGCCCTTTGTGCCTTCTTAAAATATATTATAATATTTATATATATATATATATATATAATATTAATATAAATATTATAATATATACACATAAAACCCGGCCCCTTTATTAGGTTTACACCAGCTAGTAAGGGTTGGACCCCCCTTTTGCCTCAGAACTCCCTAAAATTCTTCGGGGCTAGAAAAACAAGGTGTTGCAACGATGCCCATTGTCCAAGGGGCCCAAAGAGTGCCAAGAAAAATTTTTCCCCCCAACCAGACACCACCACCACCAGCCTGAACCTTGATACAAGGCAGGATGGATCCATGCTTTCATGTTGTTGAAAGCCCAAAATTTACCCACCATCCCAAGTCGCAGCGAAATCGAGACTCATCAAACCCCAGGGAACGTTTTTCCCTCTTTTACTGTCCCCAATTTCATAGCTTGGGCAAATTGGGGGGCCCCAGTTTTCCTGTTCTTAGCTGAAAGGAGGGCACCCTGTGGGCTTCGCTGTGTACCCATCTCCCCAAAGTCGCCTACTTTTGGGGTTCAAATGCTCTTCTGCTACCTTGGGTTTTTTAAGGGGGGTATTTGATCACTGTTTCCCTTTCTATCACTCGAACCATCTGCCCATTCTCCCTTTGCCCTTGGGGACAACAAGGCATTTCCCCCCACAGGACTGCCGTCACTGATGTTTTTTTTTTTTTTGGACCATTCTCTTAAACCCCTAGAATGGTGTGTGTGAAAAACCCAGGGGATCAGCGTTTTCCCAAAAATCAGACCAGCCCCTTCTGGCACCCAAAAACCATGCCACGTTCAAAGGGACTCAAATCACCTTTTTCCCCATATGTTTCTCGGTTTGAATGCAGGGGTTGTCTTGACCCTGTCTACTGCCTAAATGCACGAGTTGCCCCATGTGATTGGCTGATTTAAAATTAATGTTAACGAGCAGTTTGACGGTGTACCAAAAAGTGGCCGGTGAGTGTATGGGGGTTAATATATATAATAATTATATATATATTATATATATATATATATATATATACACAATCCTACACACATATATATATTATAAATTTTTTTAATACACCATAATTGTAAGAAACAAAAAAAAATTAAAAGTATTCTGGATTATCATTAAAACCCTGTCTCAGATGGGGATCATACCCCCCCCTGTGTGAATGGAATTTGTAGCATGGGTTTCAGTTTCTCACCCCGCCCTTTGACTGTTTTAAATTTCTGAAATGTTTAGAAAACAGGGTCTTATGTTTATGGCCAAAGTTGTATATCAAGCTGTCCGAAACCTGATGAACGACCCCCCCCCCCCTAAAAACCATTAAAAATAACAGGCAGAGGTCCAGGGTCCCCAGCAGAAGCACAGTCCCTGATTGCCATCTTTTGGGGGAAAATAAGCAAAAACCCTCATAAACAAAAAGTGTCCACCCACCCATTATATTTTCAGCCAGTAAAAGGGTAGGAAAATAGAGAGAGGAGGGGAAACCTGGACAGATTTTTTTGGGCCTATAAAAAACTGACCAGACTCAAAACTGTGTTTTTAGCCCGGGGTTCAAATTTCTGTTGACGTGTTCCATTTTCCTTTTTCCAAACCCCCTTTGGTCTGAAACTGAAACATCTGTAAATGTAAACTTTTTCTAAGATTATCCCTTTATTTTCATAACTGTATTGATGCTTATGTCATTGTTTTATGTTTTCATGTAAGATTGTACCTTCCCTATTTAAAATTATCATAAAACGTTAATTCTTTTTGCTGCACAGATCCATTTCCTGAAGGGGTTATTTTCTTTTTTTTAGCTGCTGGAGACATGAGGGGGACCCTTTTAAACATTTTTTCGTGTTTTTTAGAATATCGTTAGGAATCAGATTCTTCCGGCTGATTCTTTTGATTATTGAAGGAAAGGTGGTGGCAGCGGAATTTTTTTGGTTGGGAGCTTTTGTAGTGTGATTTTAAAACTTGATTCGCACCTGATTGGGGAGAACGCAAGTGGAGTAAACTAAAACCCATTACAGTGGCCCCCCATCACTCTGGTGAGGGGGTTTTCGTGACAAATACATACATACACACACACACACATATAGCTATCTTAACCACACACACATAGCTATCTTAACCACACACACTGATACATACAAACATACATACATACATACATACATAGCTATCTTAACCATCTATTATGCACACCAGGCAGTTGCCTGGGGGCCCCATAAGCATAGGGTCCCCGGGGTAAAATTATGTCCAAAAGGGTCCCCCATCGCACTACTCATTTATCGGGTTTTGGTTCAATTAAAAAACCCTGGTGAACAGGAAGCCATTGGTTCCCGCCCTGCCCAATTAGTTTTTTTTAGGCTGAAGGTACGATGAGATGTAAGGGGTGTCCGACATAGTTGGGTGTGGTATTGGATTGGGTTGACAGTGGTTAGAGGCACCCTTTTTTAGATGTCCCCGGTGTAATGTCATATATTTTGGGGAGGCCCCCTTTATGCTACTCCGGGGGGGCCCCAAAAGGTTAAAACAGCCTTTTAAATATAACCCCTCAAAAAACTGGTGTCTGGTATACCCTTTCATAGTAAGTTTAAAAGGCCATTGCGCAATGTGGATATCATTGGGAGGTATGTAATCACCTCAATGGCGCATAAAGTACAGTGCTATATATTAAAATGCTTTTTAGGGGCATTACAATGTGTCTACCCGGGGTATAATCCCTATTTTGGGTCATTACGTTCATTTACATTTATGTATTTTTTGGGACAAAAAAGAGAAAAAAACGGGCTTGCATTGGGACAAAAAGCGTCCATTCTATAGTGACCTACTCCTTCCTAAAAGCAGGATCCATCATCTTCCTTTGCTTACTCCAGTGATTGATGTCTTGATCCGTCACAAGACCATTACCCATAAACCTGGGGAGGATGTAAAGAAATCAGAGTTATTACAAAATTACTATTAACATGTCATTACTGTGGCCAAATATATAACAGCCGATGGGAGACCATGGAACCGTCAAATTATTTGAGAGGTGAATATGTCCCCATTTGTGATTTTTACCTTTCTTCAGCAATTACTGGGGATTTCCATAAGGTCAGAAAACCACTTCAATATCACAAAATTCAATCAGTACACGTAAACTCAGTATAATGCCAAATAGGCTTCCTCCTAAATCATATATAGAGTCCATGGTCTTAAAAAGCAAAAGTCAATTTTATGTGCCATGATTATCTTATTTTATAGTTGTGGTGAACTGTAGTACAATGCCACTGCTAGTAGTAGTAGTAGTATAATGTTGTACCGTGTTAGCCATAAAAAGTAGTAGAAGAGTGAAAAAATGAGGCGACACCTTTTAGAGGCGGAGTAGATTTGATAGTGAGCTATCGAGAGTACTAGCTCCCTTCTTCAGACATGGTGTTATACAAGAATCTGAAAATTTACAAACGGTGTATAAAAAGTCTGTGAATTTTCAGTTTCTTGTATAACACCATGTCTGAAGAAGGGAGCAAGTACTCTCGAAAGCTCACCATCAAATATACTCCGTTAGCCTCTAAAAGGTATCGCCTGATTTCTTCACTGCTAGTAGTAGCCATGAGTGTACATTTGTGCGTGCTGTTTTATGCACCTATGATTTGGTGTTGTCTTAAAGTGAATGTACCGTTTCTTTAATTAGAACTTCATGAACTAGATGTATGCATGTAGAAAAAAAAAATCAAGGGTTTGTTCATTAAAAAAAAAAGGTTGCTGCTAATTTTTATTTTTAAAGCATTCCTGGCGGCGGCCATATTGGAGGCACACACTACTTTCCTATTTTGTCTGTAGAGATATAGCAGCAGGGGGGGTGTGCTTTATGGCATTTAAAATTAAAAAAGTATT
This sequence comes from Phyllomedusa bahiana, assembly GCA_025379985.1. Classification (NCBI taxonomy): domain Eukaryota; kingdom Metazoa; phylum Chordata; class Amphibia; order Anura; family Hylidae; genus Phyllomedusa; species Phyllomedusa bahiana. The sequence continues at coordinate 8,505 of JAODAL010079357.1, read as the reverse complement.
CCCATTTCTCCAACCAGGCCCCCCTTGGGGGGTAAACGGGCCCGTACGGGTGTAGGGGGCCCCGGGCCCGGGGCCTTTTAACGAAAGGGGGTTGGGGCCCCGCGGCCCGGCAGGTAACGCCCCCTTGCTTCACAGCAAGGGTAGAGAGAATAGGCAATCAGTTGTCTCACAACCTGTCCGCTGTTTATATTTTCAAATAAGGGGGGGGGGGCCCTTTTGGGGTGAGGCTCGCAAACTTGAGGGGCCCGTGCTCTGTCCCCGTGCCCCAGTGCGCGCCGCCCCAGTAGGTTTTAACATGCAAAAGCCTAGGAAATTTTCAGTGAAACCCTTACTTTTCCTCCTCCATGCTTTTGCGGGAAAGCACCCGGGGCCCCCTCCCCCCTTGTCCGAGCCCGCATCCACAGGTTTCCCGCCCACAGGGGGTCCCCCCTCCGTTTGGGGGGGAAAGACGATTTAAATGAAAAGGGGTCTCCCCCCCTCGGGGGGGAAATTTCCGGGGTTTCAGCGCGGACAGAGGGGGGGGGGCCCCCCGGGTTGTCCTGTCACAGCTGGAGGAGGAGAGTAATTTAACAAAAAATTGCCAAAAGGCTATGCATGTAACCTACGGAGCGGCGCGCAGCTAGGCCCCTGAGAGGGTGGGGCACGGGCCCTCACATGTGTGCAACCCCCACTCAAAGCCCCCCCCCCCTCTTTAAAAAGCGCGTGGGGGCCCCACCCCAAACCCCCCTCCTTCAGCGCGGGTGGGGCCCCTAGAAAAACCCCCCCCCCCTCTTCAGCGCGGGGGGGGCCCCCCGGGAAAACCCCCCCCCCTTTTTTCAGCGCTGGGGGACCCCCCAAAAAACCTCCCCCCCCCCTTTTCACCCGCTTGTGGGGCCCCTAGAAAAGCCCCCCCCCCCCCTCTTCAGTGCTGTGGGGCCCCGGGAAAAAGGCCCCCCCCCCCCCTCTTCAGGCTGTGGGGCCCCTAGAAAAGCCCCCCCCTTTTTTCAGCACTGGGGGCCCCGGGAAAAACCCCCCCCCACTTTTTTCCAGGCTGTGGGGGCCCCTAAAAAACCCCCCCCTTTTCAACCACTGGGGGCCCCCTGGAAAAGCCCCCCCCCCCTTTTCCCAGCGCTGTGGGGCCCCAAAAGAAAAGCCCCCCTCTTTTCGCGCTGGGGGGCCCCAAAAAAAAGCCCCCCCCCTCAAATTCGCCTGTGGGGGCCCCGGAAAAGCCCCCCCCCCCCCCTTTTCAGCGGCTGTGGGGCCCCTAAAAAACCCCCCCCCTTCCTTTCACCCGCTGTGGGGCCCCCTGGAAAAGCCCCACCCCTCTTCACCCGCTGGGGGGCCCCTGGCAAAGTTCCCCCTTCTTCAGCGCTGGGGGGGCCCCTTTGGCAAAGGGCCCCACTCTTCAGCGCTGTGGTGCCCCTGGCAAACCCCCCTAAACCTTTTTAAAGCGTGTGGGGCCCCTGGCAAAGCCCCACTCTCTTAAAGCCCCGGGGGGCCCCCCTGGCAAAGCCCCACTCTTTTTCGGGGCGCTGGGGGGCCCCTGGCAAAGCCCCCTCTCTTCAGCACTGTGGGGCCCCAGGAAAACCCCCGCCCCTCTTCGCGCTGTGGGGCCCCGGGGAAAACCCCCCCCCTTCTCCCCAAATTTTCATGGGGGGGGCCCCTTTCAAAGCCCCCCCCCCTCCAGCTATGGGGGGGCCCCCATGGGTGGGTGAGAGGGGGCCCCACACAGCGGGGGGGGCATTTGAGCAAGGCCCCACAGGGATTGGAAAGGGGAAAGTTTTTAAACAAGGGTCCCAAACGGCTGGAGGGGGGACTCCATTCATCTCAGAGGCCAAATTGCGAAAAAAAAATAGGGGCCTTCACTGACCAAAGAGAGCCTGCCTCCTTTGTTTAAAGTTGGGGGCCCCAATAGTTTTAACCTGGGGGGGGGGCTTGGGGAAATCTCCACATGGTAGGGGAGCCCTTGAGCAGGGGGCCCCCCAGGGTGGGTGAGGGGGGCCCCCCAAAACAAGTTTTTCCCCATACCTATTACCTGGCTATTCCCAAAGGGTGGGGGGGGCCCTATCCCCTACTTACCGGGCCCAAACTTATCTATCTAAAAGGGGCCCGCTAGCAAACCTATCAACCAAAGGGGGAGCCCGTTAGCTACCTATCTAAAAAGGGGAGCCCGCTATTTCCCTATCTATCTTCGGGGGGCCCGCTACTACCTATCATTCTACGGGGACCCCCGAGCTACCTACTATTTAGGGGGAAGCCCGTGGGTACCTATCTACCCAGGGGAAGCCCGCTAATACCTTTTCTATTTTAGGGGGCCCCCCGCTAGTACCTATCTATCTACGGGGAGCCCGTTTGCAAACCTATCTATCTCCCGGGGACCCCGCTAGTTTACCTATCTATCTAGGGGAGCCCGCTACTACCTATCTTTTAAAAGGGGAACCCCCTAGCTACCTATCTATCTCCCGGGGACCCCGGCTAGTTTACCTATTTTATCTAGGGGGAAAGGCCCCCAAAGTTTCCCCATCTACAAACGGGGAGCCCGCTAGCTACCTATTTCTACGGGGGGGGCCCGTTTGCTCCCTTTATCATTAGGGGGAAACCCCCGTAGCTCCCTTTTCTATCTAGGGGGACCCCGGGTGTTTACCCTACTATCTACGGGGACCCCCTTACCCTCCAAACTATCTAGGGGCCCCCGCTAACTCCCTTTCCTTTTCTAGGGGGAGCCCGCTAGCTACCAGGGAAAGGGGGCCTAAATAACAAAACTATTTAAAGGGGGTTATGTACCCCCTAATTTCCGGGAAACCTTAGGGGGAAATTTTATTACCTTTTTTGGGGACTATGGATGGGGAGGTTTTTAACATGGGGAAGACAATTTAAATGGGGGGGATGATAAGGTGAGGAATCTCAGGTGTTTGTGTTAAATTTTTGCGGGGCGAAATGGGGCCCGGGGGAAGTCGCCAATGGGGGTTGGACTGGGGTGGAGGGAAGGGAAAAAGAAAAAAAAGAACAACTCTTTAGCAGGAATTCCCCTGTGAGTCACAAGCTGAACTGCACTGTGTGTGCAAATTGTATCTTAAAAACCAAATATTTTGGTCACTGGAAAAGGAGGGGATTAAATTGCTCTTGGGTAACGGCTTTATAGTTAGTAAAAGTAAAAAGTGGATTATTTATTCCTTCTATTTTGGGGGGATTATGTGGTGATAAAAGTGGTGGAATTATTTGGTTTGTGTATTTTTGTATTTGTTTTGGTCTGGGTTACTGGTTTTTGGGCCAAATAACATTATAGTGGGGGAGATCAGTGAACATTTTGGCGGTATTCCCCTGGCCTTGGGAAACTTTCTGGGGCTCGCACAATATAGATAAAATGTACGTTTTTAAAATACAATGAGAAATGAATTTCCAAAAAAAATGGTGGCAAATGCATTTTTATTTTTTTGGGGGGACTGGTAGGGGGGGGTGTTTATAGGGGGCCCCAAAGTTGATAGAGGGGGGGGCCCCCATGCTTCAGCTGTATTTGGGGCCCCCAAATTTCGATGGCGGGCCCCGTCTTCCCAAAAGTGTTAAGTTTGGGTCTGGCCCCCAAGACCAAAAGGGGTAAAGGAAGTGGTATTGATGAATGGCTCCGAAATCCCATAGGGTGAAGGAAAAAAGGACTTTTCCTACCCTTTTGGCCCCCTTTCAGACCAGGAGTGGCATGGGAAAAAAACCCGATGGGGGGTACCCATTAAAAACCGGGGTCTTCAAGTCAGCTCTCCCGCTGTTGGGAAAACCAATTTATTTATAAATCTATATCAGTGGGCCCTGATGGGGGATTGTAGTTTCCCCAACCCGCTGGAGGTCCGGGGGTTGCAGACCCCTGCCTTAAAGAATTACTATCCTGACTTGCCATATAGCGGGTTTTGAAATCCCCTGCCCTCTGCTAATTCTGTCTCAGTCTATACAGCAAAGCTGATAAGTGAGCTACCGAAACCACAAATCCCCCGCCTCGGGGTGTCCTTTTCCCACCGGGGCAACGCTAGAATTTTTCAACTTCTTTAGTTACATAGAACTACATAGTTACATAGTTAGTACGCTCTTTTTTTTAAAAAGACTTCTGTCCATCAGGTTCAACCAAGAGGTACAATTGTTACATGTAGGATAAATCAATATAAAAAAAAATAAAAAAATAAAAAAAAATCAGGAATACGCCTACCTTTCCCCGAACAAACTATGTGCTCGTTTATACTCTGCATCCTTCTTATATTTTGGGGACATAAGAATTTCCTGCAATAAAATGGAAGTGAGTCAGTTAGTAAATGTATCTCCTCACATCATCAGCTGTAAAGTCATAGAGGTGTGCTCCCACCATACATATTAAAAGCATATCAATAGCATATGCAATGTGTGTGATAAGTACGGGTCTCAACTCTAAGACCCACATCTATCTTGTGAACGAGCCCCAAATCCTCTTCATTTTGAACGAATAGGTGGTTGGGACTCTCCCGTCTTAATTAATGGAAGTTCCAAGTGTAGCCAGGTAGTGCACTTGACTTTAGTCGGAACTCCTATTGAAATCAATGGAAGAAATCCATCCCCTAAGGAGGTTCCCAGAAGCAGGAATTGCACCCATCACAAAATGATGGCATATTCTAATGATATGCCTTCAGTGTATGTAGTAGAACATCTATAGAAGTCAATGGGTCTGCTCCTGTTCACGGACTCCTATGTCCACATGGCTGCTTTAAAGCATCTCTCTAAATGCTGTTAAAAGCAGCTTAGGCAAGATGGCCGCCCCATAATCATATATAGGCAACAGAATAAAAAATATAAAAAATTAAAAATCTACAATAAGAGAATAAAAACAGCTAAGAAGAAAAAAATATGGATCAGTATCTGGTTTTAATTAGAAAAAGAAAAAAGTGTATATATATATCCAGCTACTGTTCGGATCTGGAAAAAAAAACAAAAATTATATATGTATTTATATGTATGGTGGTGTTTGGGCTGTGTATATAATAATATATAATATATATATATACTATAATATATATTATAAATATAATATATTTATATATAAATATGGTGTATGTCTTGTATATATATTTTGTGTGTGTGTATGTTTTGTTATAATATATATTTTGTTTTGTTGTGTGTGTGTGTATGTCTGTGTGTAAAATATATTATATATATGTGTGTGGTGTGTGTGTATGTCTGTTGTGTATAAATAATATATATATATATATGTGTGTGTGTGTATTCGTTGTGTATATTATATTTTATATATTTTAATAATATAATAATATGTTGTGTGGTTTTGTCTGTGTGTGTATATATATATATATATATATATATATATATATATTATATGTGTGTGTGTGTATGTCTGTGTGTGTATATATATATATATATATATTGTGTGTGTGTATGTCTGTGTACATAATATATATTAAAATTATATATATAAATATATATATATATATAATAAGTGTATATAAAATATATATTATATATATATATATTTAATATATAATATATATGTGTATATTTTATATATATATATATATGTGTAATATATATAATTTTATATATATAATGTATATAAAATATATATATGTTATATATATATATAAATAGTATTTTTATAATAATATATTTTAATATTATATATATATAATTTTTTGTTGTAATATATATAATTATATATAATATATATGTATATATAAAAAAATATATATATGCGCACAACACACATGTACATATATACTGTTTCGGATCCATTGTGGTCATGAGAATAAACTCATCATGTCAATGAACAAGACAATCACCAAGGTACAATAAAACAATGCTGATCTTAGAAAATAGAAATCAAACACAGAGACAAAACTTAAATATTTTGGGCCCCAATGAAAATATATAAAAGGGCCCCACCAACCATGTGCCATTTATTATACTGGTGTCTTCTTATGTAGCAGAGGTGCCACTCAGCCCCCTCAGGCTCCAGTAGATACTGCTACCCTCTTCCCGCATAGCTATGCCCCTGCTCAAACATACAAGTGAAGACTCTTGGAAAGTTGAGTCTCCTGTCATTTGGAGTACACAGAAGTCTTACTTTCATACCTTTACTCCTTCTGGGCTGCAAATAAGAATCTTCACCTTGTGTAAAGTGTTGATACGTATTATAGGACCATATTTTTTAACCCTACAAAATAGAAAGTATTTCAATGCAATCATACTGTACAGATTTTATGAATAGTAAGGCTCCTCAAAATTAGTCTAGGAGTTACTGTAGGTCCCTCGACTGCATCTATCCAAAATTTACTATGGCTACATGATTACAGAGTATGTCACAGAGACCCATACATGCTAGATACCCTTATATCATTAAAAACCGTATTGCTCCTATTTTAATCACCAGCCACAATTCACCAATATCTGCCCCATTCTGAATCAAAAGGAGTGTTCCCCATGCTTTTTTTAACAGACTTGCTCTTCACACCAGCTTAAAAGCACCCGTTTCCCTGTTGGGGCGTAGGGGGTTTCTACAGCTTCGGCTCCCGCTTCCTGTTGAGGCTGTGGGGGGTTTCACCTTGGGGGTCCCCACTTCCTGTTAGGCTGGGGGGGGTTACACGCTTCAGGCTCCCCCCTTTTTGAAGCTGGGGGCGGTTTCCATAGCTTCAGGCTCCCGTTTCCCCTGTTCAGGCTGGGGGAGTTGTACAGTTTTCAGGCTTCCACTCCGTTCGATGGAGGGGGGGGTTTCTATACATTGATGGCAATCACTCTGCTATTCCTAGCTAAGCTTTTAAACCCCCGTTACAAGGCTTATTGCCCACGTAATGGGGGGGGGAAGGATTTCCCCCCGCAATTACCCAGCAGCTGTGCAGGGGGGCGGGGTGGGGGGCCCGGCAGCTCCCCCGGCCCCCATAGCCCTCATTACTACGGGCGTAGCCGTAAATAATTTACATGTCCTTTCTCCCCCCCCGGCGGACACCGATGGGGGGGAAAGAGGGATCCAATTTTCTCTATCTGAACCGGGATTACGTATTTACTGGGACGGTTTGGAACCGTATGCAGCCAAATACGGCGCGCAGTACGGCTCCAATCCGCACCCAAATAAGCCGTGTGAACATTGCCTTACGGTAACAAGAGTGCAGGAATTTTTCGAAACTGAGGTGAAAGGGTAAGAGCTCAAATGGTTAATGTTTGTGTCCATAGCTCAGACTGTTGACATGAAAGTAAACGGACAGAGGGCTGGAAAACCAGGGAAGCTTTTTGTAAACAAGCGGGAGATAAAATCTCCATAACTTCTAAAAAAGAAAAATTTTTTCCCTTTTGTCTATTAGTAAGCCATTCATTGTGGTGTGAAAACCCCTTTAACATTAGAACCAGCTGCACTTCCTTCATATGGACGCCAGCTACAGGGCGAGTTAGGGTGGTCACCAAATCGGACAAGAACCTCATTGTGAAACTGCCACTAGTTGGCGTTACTCCAATGTTGTGTTTTTTGTTATATGCTTTCATATGGCTTAGAGAAAATGCCATCCTAAAATGCTGCTGTAATATATGGCACTATGTTATGTTTATTTAGGGTGTAATGCAGTTTGTGATAGTTTGGGTTAAATACAGGGGAATTGCCCCTTTGCACCTGTGGCTAAAGGTAGTCACGAAAATTTTAATAGACCTCAAACAGGTCTTATGTGTAGAGTAACTTACCAACCCAGGAAGAGGTCATGTACTAGCTCGTTATTTTCAAGGACCCTCAGCATGGAGGGCATGTGCCCAAAGAGAAAGCTAGAAACAAAAAGTGAAAAGTTAAGGGGTTTTCAGGGAAAATTTGGCAGGATTTTAAAACAGTGGAGATGATAACTTTAAGTTTGGGGCAGTGAATTCATTAAAGCGGGTGTCCCCCATCTATCAAATGTTTTTCTATCATCATCACATTATCTATTATTTTGTATCTATACACACAACATAAAACAATACACCTAAAAACATATATACACACACACAAAAACCCACACACATAATTTTCACACACTATACATAACCACAAATTTTTTAAATTTGGGTGTTTCAACGGAGCGTATTTTTTTGCTTTTTTAACACTTTTTGGTGTGGTTTGTTGCAGAAAGACACAGCAATTAATGCTGTGCATTTCTGGGGAAAAAAAACGCACTGAAACACAGCAAAAAATTTCCATTTTTGACGCGGTTTTTCTGCAGTTTTTGTGCAGCAATGTCACATTTTAAATTTTTCTGCCTTCCTCACAAAAAAAGCATCAAAAAAAAAGCGTCAAAAACCCCTGTCTGAAAGCACCCAAAAGTTTTGCAAGGGGTTATGGAATCAATTATTGTCTTCCCAAATCTTGCATTCTAAAGGTGTTTCACACGCCAGTTTTTGGGGGCAGTTTTAACTGCCTCCAATTAAAAATGCCTTTAATTACCACCAGCTTTTTTTTTAGTTGTCTAAAGTGTTCAGAAATTTATCAAATTTCGTGTTTAAGTCTTTGGTCAAACACACTAAAGGCCCTGTTCAACAGGGTTTTGGGGC
>JAODAL010079356.1:0-12603 GCA_025379985.1 Phyllomedusa bahiana | reverse complement strand
TTATTTTTTTTCCCAGGGATTTTTTAAAAACCCACTAAACTGCGCCCCCACTTCACTTACTTCAGCTGGGGAATGTCCAAGAAAAAAAGAATTTTTTTGGGCCCGGTAATTTGGGAAAACCCCGTTTATCCCTGGCTTCCCCCGCAGGATAATGTAAACGATCCTTTGTAGTAAAGGGGTTATTTTTCACCAGAACTGACCGCGGTGGAGCACCAGGGGGAAGGGGCCGACCGGGGACTCTGTGCCCACTTCCCAACCAAATAAAGGGGTTGGGTTTTGATTTTTCCCCACATGGATCAATAAAAACCATTTTTAAAAGTATTCGGAGGGTTTTTTTCCCTTTTCGTTTTTTGGGAGCCCCACAATGCGAACATTTTTGCACCAAATTTCCTTTTTTAAATCATCTTTTTTTGTCTTAATGCATTAATTCATGGGTTGGTCGGGCGGCTTTTGGGAAATGGTGCCCTTTTTTGTCCCCCAAATTAGGGACACGGGTTTTTAACTTCGGGTATTTTTGACTTTTCCAGTTTTAAAATTGGAAAAAGATACTTCACCCTTAAAGGGGTTGTCAGTTTTCTTTAAATTTGGCAGCCTTTTGGGCCCAAATTTCCCACAAGGTTTTAAAAAAAGGGGGGCCCAAAATTTCCCAGTCCTTTAATTCGCGGTTTTCTTTTGCAAAATTAGGGCCCCCAGTCTTTACGGAAAATCCCCCAGTTTTCATAGAAACTTTTGGGATTACTCTCCTCTCCCTGCTGGGGCCGAATACGCCGGGGGGGGGAGAAAGTCGCCCAGGAATCTTTACAGCAGGTAAAACCCGCCCCCCCCTTGAAATTGATAGCCCCGGGCCCCTGCCCCCCCCCCCCAAGTCCCACGGGTAAAACCCGGGGCGTAATTAACCCCGCAATTAAGCCCGGGGTTGGGAAAATTTAGCCTTAAAATGGTTCCCAAAAACCAGAGCTTGTGAAATGGGGGGCGGGGGTTTTCTCCCCCCAGCAGGGCATACTTCCCCTCTGGCAAAACCGCCCCAGAGTGTGCACGGGGTTTTTCCCCTTCTGTGTGAGCCGGGGGGGAAGGGGGAAAGGGGAAAAAGGTTTTCTCACTGTCGTTGGAAGTGAAAACCCAATGAAAACTCCATAGTGTGTACTATTTTTTTTCGTTTTTCCCCTACTTTGAAAATAAAAAAGGGGGCATTTAAACATTCGGGGAAACTCGGGGAAAAAATGGGTGTTTTTTTTTTTTCCTCCTTTTCACCCCCAAAAGGGGTTTATCCCCTGCAGTTTATTTACAACTCTGCCCCTTACGATCTCCCAGAACAAAACTATACATTTTTATCTGTTTGTTTTTTACATGGGACTGCAATGATCTCTCTCTCTGTTGAAGGCCCTTTCTGATCGTTTGACAGGGGAAAAACCCCGCACGCATACGTTGCATCTATTACTGATTGTTGTCGGTGACAAACCCCGCACGCATACGTCGCACCTACCATTGATTGCTGTTGGTGACAAATCTCTCTCTCGTCCGCAAACTGTTTCCTCCATCTCCCTCGGACGCGCGTTCCAGATTATGACCGGGGGTGGGACCTGGGCGTAACTCGCCCACCTGCACCTGCTCTGTGATATCTCAGGGTTATGTTTAAAGCACAGAGAGCATCATGAAGACCAAGGAACACACCAGGCCGGTCCATGATACTTTTGTGGAGAAGTTTAAAGCCGGATTTGGATACAAAAGATTTCCCAAACTTAAACAATCCCAAGGAGCACTGTGCAAGCGATTCATATTGAAATAAGACCACTGCAAATCTACCAAGAACCCGGCCGTCCCTCTAAACTGTCATCTCAAACAAGGAGAAGACTGATCAGAGATGCAGCCAAGAGGCCCATGATCCCTCTGGAGGAACTGCAGAAATCTACAGCTGAGGTGGGAGAGTCCATAGGGCAACAATTAATCACTGCACAAATCTGGCCTTTATGGAAACGGCAAGAAGAAGCCATTTCTCAAAGATATCCATAAAAAATCACCTGGGAGACACCAAACATGTGGAAGAAGGGGCCGCCTGGGAGGCACCAAACATGTGGAAGAAGGTGCTCTGCTCAGATGAAACCAAAATCCAACTTTTTGGCTACAATGCAAAACGATATGTTTGGCGTAAAAGCAACACAGCTCATCCCCCTGAACCACCATCCCCACTGTCACACATTGTGGGGGCAGCATCCTGGTTTGGGCTTTTCTTCAGCAGGGACCTGGAAGATGGTTAAAATTGATGATGGATGGATTTTTTTTTACAAACGTTTAAATATCCAATAAATTTTGTTCCACTTCACAATTGTGTTTTTTTCTTCACAAAAAATTTAAAATTTTGATATCTTTTTTTTAAAGGGCTAAAATGGGGAAAAAAGGTTTTAAAAAGTTAAAGGGGGGCCCAAATACTTTTGAAAGGGCACTGTTTTGCAGGATCTATCTTTGACATGTAGGGTGTCAGGCGTTAAAAGAGGTTAAAAAACAACATGACATTTTGGTTGCTAAACTAGATTACACAGAAGAGGGCAACTTCCTGATTCTATGGCGGATCTACGGGAAAGTCGACAGAATCCGTCATCTGCAATGAGGGGTTCGTGGTACAGGTAAGACCCGAAAATACACACCATGTACATGAAATTCGGGGATTCAGTGACTGCTTGCCTTTAGTTTTTTGGGGATTTAGTAGACCCCAAGCCAAATTTAAGAGATTCTTTTTTTCACGCTCGGTCATTTCAGATTTTTCAGCAAAAAAAATACAGGTTTCAGGTAGCAAAAAAAAAAATATAAAAAAAAAACTGCGGCCCAAAGCACTACCCTGTTTCCAAAAATAAAACGTATTTAATTTTTTTTATGAAATTCAGGTTTGGTGTTATGTGATATTTGTGATGAAATCCTACGTTTTTAAAACCCCTTCAGCCCCCGGGCCCATTCCATACGTCCAGGTCGTTTGGGGGTTCACGCCCCTGGCGTAGGATACGCCCTGAGGACGCGAAAAATCAAAGGGGAGAGTTCGCGGCGATCGGCGCGGGGTATCATGTATTTTTCAGTGACTCCCCAGCGTGGGCCCCAGACCCCGGATCGCTCCGGGGGGGGGCCGAATAACCCAAATTAATTTCGCGCGACGGGTCGCAATAATTAAGAGAGACGCAGGAGGAGATCGCTCCTCCTGCCTCTGTCGGCGGGGCAGCGCGCAGGGATGGGCCCGTCCGTGCTTCCTCCCCCCTACAGCACCACGGAAAGGCAGGAATCCCTTTCCCGGGTTGTTTTATGACTCCACGCCCGGCCGTCCCCGTGAGACGCCCCGGCATCGTGACTGCTTTGTTAGGAACATCTTTAGCAACAAGCTATGTCTGATTCCTATTAAATGAGAGATCTAAAGTTCTTTTCAAATCCCCTAGGGGGAAAAGTAAAAAAATAACGTGAAAAAGTAAAAAAAAAAAGAAAAAAAAAAGTGAAAACATGTAAAACATAAAAAAAAAAAATAAAATAAAAAACGAAACCCCCGCCCTTTTCCCCCTTTACAAACGTAAATCGCCCAAAAAATGTCAAAAAAAAAAATAAAGTACCCATTTTGGTACCCGGCGTGGTAACGACGCCCAAAAATTTGTATGTTAATTAACCCGATGGTAAAACCCCCTTTTAAAAAAAAAACCCCAAAAAAAACAATCACAGAATTAAGATTTTTGTTACCCCCGCACAAAAAAAGGGAATTAAAAAGCGACAAAAACTCTATAAACGCCAAGTTGTCCCAAATTAAAAGTCGGGTTCATCCCGAAAAAAAAAAAAGCCCTCTACAGTCGGTATACGGAAAAATAGAAAAAATGTAGAGCTTCAAAAGTAGCGATGATATATATTGTTTTCAACTAAAAACACTTTTTTTTTTTTTTAAGGTTTCATTTTAAAAAAAAACTATATAAAAGGGTATCGCCAAAATCGTGGGACCCCAAAGAGTAAAGCAACTTATCACGGATACGCATGGGGCCTTTAAAAAAAAAATAAAAAAAAATAGGATTGCAGTTTTTTCTTCCCCCTGGCCCCCCAAAAAATGGTTTAAAACGTAAAAAGCCTTGTCCCCCCAAAAAATGATACTAATAAAAAACTTTAACTCATTTGAAAAAAAAAAATCCCTACACAGTTCCCAAGCACAGAAAAATTTAAAAGTTATGGCTCTGGGGAATTGGCGTGCAAAAAATTTTTTCCCTGGTTAATAAAGTTGTTTTTTTTGAAATAAAAGCATTTAAAAAACATAAAAAAAATATAAAAATTGGATATCGGTGAAATGTTTTGACTGTGAGAAAATACCATGGGCATATATACCGTACAGTGACCCCTATAAAAAAAAAAAAAAAAAAACACTACCAAGATTGCGTCTTTTGTTCAAAACATCCACAAAAAACCTTAATAAAAAGTAAATAGATCATATGCACCCATAAAAGGGCCCCAATAAAACTTCAAAACCCTCCCGCAAAAAACAAACAAGGGTGTTGATCCAAAAAAAGGGGCGACTTCTGGAGGTTTCGCCTGTTTGTACTTTGGGGGCTTTGCAATGCAACTGGCCCCCCAAAAAAACTGCGTTCCAAAAGCCAAATAGCGCCCCCCCCCTTATCGCCTGCCTGGCCCCCAAAAAAAGCAGTTTCACCCCCATGTAGGGTATTGCCCAAATTTGGGAAAAAATTGTTAAACAAGTTTTGGGTTCTTTTTTCCAGGTTCCCTTTTTATTGAAATATTTTAAGCTAAAAATTTCAATTATGAAATAATTTTTTTCTTTAATTTCACAGCCCTTTTGCTAAAAAAAAAATTTTTGTCACCCGTGGGGTCTTTTACTCAATGCACCCCCGGATATATCATTTAAGGGGTTTTTTAGTTTTCCAAAATGCGGTTATTTAGGGGGTTTATTAAGTTTTTCACCTTGGGTGTCCCCAAACCCGAAAAGGCGCTAAATAAAATCGTATTGAAAATGGACCCCAGGTATAGTAGGTGTTTCCCCCATTTGGGGGGTTATGGGTTGAGCCAAAAAAATGCACTAGGGGCCACATTGGGATATCTCTAAAAAAAGGCAGACTGGGGGAATTGATATTAAATTGCATTTACCTGTCACATTTACCGTATTCCATTTATTTAAAGGTAAATATTGAAAATCTGCAAAAAAAGTGAAAATTTTTAAATTTCACCTCCACTTTTTTTTATTTGTGAAATATCTAAAGGGTTATCAAACTTCCAAAATTTTGTGTTGTAAAAACGTTAAGGGGTTGTTTCTCAGATGGTGTACTTATGGGGTTATTAAAATGCCGGCCCCTCAAAGCCCGTCAGAACGGAGTGGTCCTAAAAAAATTTATATTGCAAAAATTTTTTTGAAAATGTGAGAAATTAACAAAATTTCTAAACCCTTAAAAGTCGTAAAAAAAAAAAAAAACATTTAAAAAAAAGATCCAAAATTATAGTGGACAATGGTGTTTTTTTATTTAAAATATTTTTTTGGTGAATAATTTTTTCTTCTTGCAGCGAAATTTTGCAATTTCAAAATCGCAAATTTTTCAAAATTTCATGAAAATTTTTATTTTTCACAAACAAAAAGGATTGTATGGATAAAAAATTTTACAACTTAAAGCCTGTGTCAGAAAAACATCTTGAATCCATGGCTAGGGAAAAGTGTTAAAAAATTATTTACATAAGTGGGGCCCTTCGATTTCAAAATTTTGGGGGGTCGGAAGGTCAAAACAGGGTGGGTCCTTTAAAGGGGTTAAAACATGTTGATTTTTTGTTCAAACAATAAATGTGATTTTTTTACTTAAAAAAATAAGAAATCCTCTAAAAATAAGTCTTTGTCGTCTTTTGGAGCAAAAATTAATATAGACGCTGTTTTTTTGGGAGAACAGGGGGAGCTGGAGAGAAGTTCTCTTGCATTCAGACTACATTGTGACAGAGCCTTGCTTGGGAACAGGCCCCCGTTCCGGGGGGGGAAAATGACCAAGTGCAGCCGGGGGCCTAATCCCTCTGCACAGCCGCTCTTATGTACTGGGCCACATGCTGGTCTAGGACTGGAGCGTTCATCCCACCCTGATCACTAATAACCCGCCAGCTTCAGAACTGACCATTAAGAGGGTTCCCTTCCCGTATTTTTGATACTAGGTTGTGCCATAAATGTCTGATAGGTGCAGGTCCCACACCTATCTTGTAAATGGGCCCCCGAAGTTTCCATGTACAACAGAGAAGAGATGGCAATTGCGTGGCCCTCTCCATTCTGTTTTGAAGAGTTGGGGCATAGCCGCGGGACCACTGCTGCTGTGCTGCCAGCAGTCTCTACTGAAGAACAGTATTAATTCCTGACAGTTTTCAAGATCTCTTGCTTTCAGGGCATAGAAACCTTGATGTGTTTGGTTTTTTTAATAATTGAAGTCAATGTATGACTTAGGCTATGTTCACACGATGTATTGCGGCGCGTACAGTACGCACCGCAATACATTATGTCTTTCGGGAGCTTGACGCCCCCTAAAAAATGCTTACTCATGGCGGCGTATTCGGGTAAGAATTGACTTGTTACTTTCTTCCCCCGACGTTTTTTGAAAGGGACGGGGGGACGAGGGAAATCCCTAGTTCTCTATGAGAGCTGTGGGAAATTACTGTAATTTTTTGGGTAAAACCGCAGTTTAAAGGCAATTAGGCCGGAAATGGTGCCGAAATTACCCCGTGTGATCATACCCGTACACTGCTGTGTGCTGTCTCTTCCAATATTTACTTTTGACATGTGTTGTACATTTCTAAGTCAATGATGATATTTTTAATGTTTTATTTTAAATTATTGGATTAGTTATTAAAAAAAAAAGGAAACTGATGAGATTTTCTCTTCTAGTTCTCCTCGGCTTCATGATGGATGTGACCAGTGGACTGGGCAGTATCCAGCTGATCCCTCAGTACCCGGCTGTTAATGGATCCGTCACCCTGAGTATCACTGGGATCACTGAGAAAATCAGAGCGGTCAACTGGTTTAAATTACCAAAGGCAGAACCTCCATCTCAGATCCTGGGATATTATCCCAGTTTTACTCCTCCAATAGTTACTGGACCTCTGTACAGTCGTCGGTTCTCAGCTGACAATGAAGGATCCTTAGAGATAACAGATCTACAAATCACAGATGGTGGGAATTATATGGCGGAGATACATAGAGCAAGACAAGTAGATTTATATGTGACCCTGACCGTCTATGGTGAGTATGACTTTCTACCTCTCTGTATGTAACAAGCTCACACTGAGCCTCATGTATCAGAGCTGTAGCCAAGAAATGTCCTCATTACACATCACAATAATAGTTTCTCCTTAAAGGGGTTGTCTCACTCCATTGATTCATCTTACCTCAGTCCTGTTTTCTTGGTTTCACTTTGAATTCATGGGCGTGTTTACTGGTGTAGTGGTAAGTGATTTATTGACCATCCAGAATCCATATTGTCAGTATCTCTTTAAGAATAATGGATCTTAAGCTGTAATTTTCCTAGCGCTTGGTAAATGTTTGTGAGAAACAGTATATTGACACAGAGGGTTGTTATCAGGGCCTCGTTGTTGTGGGAGAGTTGTACTGAGTAAGCCACATAGCTCTGTGCTGGTGTAAACAATTACTACCCAGAGATGTTTAGTGGGAAATCATGGGAACCCAGGTGTACAGCATCAAGTCATGGTTTTTCCAGTGCCAGTTAACCTCTTAAGAAACTGGCCATTCGAAGGAGGGAGGCCTTATAATGGAAAAGTTTATGGTCTGTCAGCTTGCGTAACACTTGGTTACGCAGGCATTTGTTTCAAGTAAGATATAAGCTGAGAAAGTTTGCTGCGAGGTTAGAAGTAGCTGGACCTGTGGGCTATAGAGGGACGCCTCAATGCCACAGTGTGGATACCCCAGTTAGATCTCTCTATCTCGCTGGCCTCTTCTCCCAGCTGATGATACTGATGGATGAAGCTGATAAGATGCCTGGTGAGGCTTGGACCTGTATATGGGGGCACCATTGAACGGTGTTGATCTCAGGATTATCTCTCTATCTTCGCTGGTCCGTGTTGCCAGTTGATTGCCAATAGATGAAGCTTATAGAGTCCTGATGAAGCTTTGACCCATATATAGATGTGATGTAGTATGTGTAATCAATATTTGCTTTTGCTTTGCCTTTGTACCAATTTATGCATGCCTTGCCTTTATAATCTATATTATGCAAAAGTATATAAAATATCACACTATCTTCTTGTTGTTTTATGTAATTATTGAGATATCATATAATAAAGTAAATAAAGCATTGGAGGTTGCCTTCTTTAAAGCCGTACAGGACCCTTTAAGATAGTTGGCAAAACAACTGGCTTCTACAAGGTTGCAGTAGAAGCCAGGTCTGTAGCTATAGCAACCAGTGCTGGCAGCCTATCAGGAGAGAGAGAACAGGTCTGTAGCTATAGCAACCAGTGCCCTGGGCAGCCTATCAGGGGGAGAGGAAACAGGGTCTGTAGCTTTATAGCAACCAGGGGCTGGCAGCCTATCAGGAGGGGGATCGAACAGGTCTGTAGCTTAGCGTTTTGAGGAGCTGATGCAGCCCATGCAAGAGGGGATATCTAGGAATAGGTAGGACACTGTTAGTGGACACATATTGCAAAGTGACTTGTTTTTGCAAGATCTTTAACATAAAAAGCAATCCTTGTAGTGAGACAACCCCTTTAAGGTTCTATCCACATGACGAGGAATTCCAGTCAGATTCCATGAGGATTCTACCATGAAATCCTTGTTGAAATGTGAAAGAAAATGATTGACCTCAAAATAAAATATATATTGTAGTTCATACGACGCATGTTTTCAGCGCTCCGGCGTCTTATTAGTGCTTCTGCACATGACCGGAAATGCGCATTCCGGAACATGCGCTTTTGAGTTGGACAGCCGGAGGGGGGGCGGGACTCGACTTCGCTGTACGTTGAGGGTGCCGACAGGGCACGTCTGCTATTGGTGCAGAGGTCTAGGGTAATTAGGGGTATGACAATTTATTGCAGTCATCGGGATAATAGATCTAAGTCCTTTGAGGAAGCCTATTGGCGAAACACATTAGGACTGGTGATTGGCGGCGCCCGGATCCCTTCCCGTCACTTAGATGGGTAAATATTAGGCTATGTTCACACGGCTTATTCTGGGACATATTTCAGCCCATAATTTGCGCCGTACTGCGCGAATTACGGGCTGAAATACGTCCCAGTCATTACGGTAATCCACAGTTCTCATAGAGAACTATGGATTACCAGGGCCGTCTTTCTCATTGGGCCAGGTAGGCACCTGCCCGGGGGCCCCATGAGCAGAGGGGGCCCACATAGGGTTGCTACCTTGCCAGTATAATGTAAAGGCCGGTGCTGTTATTTACTTTGTCCCGGCTCTTATAACTGCCGGCATACTCTGCTGCTGACAGAGCGGGGGCGGGTCTGTGAGGAGCGGGAGTCTGAGCTCTGCTCCTTCAACAGTGATTGCAGCAGCACTGATGGGGCAGTGAAGGAGACGCCGGCACAGAGTGTGAGTAGCCGGCTGACTAAGTAAATATAGTAAATAGCTTTCTATTGTGCAGCCGTCCAGCTCCTCGCACATTCTGGAGCACCCAGAGCTGATAAACACCTCTCCCTGCATTGTCTTATCAGCTCACTGATAGACATGGAGATCAGGGTCATCAAGTCAGTGTGAATGCATATGAAAGCCCCAGCTCAGCTGAGGCAGTGTTCACACTGAACAGATGACTCCTGTATTCAGGGCCGCCAACAGAAATTTCAGGGCCCCATACAGCTGAAGCACCTGGGCCCTCCCTGTAAACCCCACCCCCAGCAACCTGATCGCCCGCCCCCAGCAACCCAATCGCCCCGCCCCCAGCAAAAAAAATCGCCTCTCTGACATAAACGCGCCCATTTTACCACATAATACAGTATGCAAAAAAGAACTGTATTGTGTAGTACTATGCCAAGTAAGTCACATATCTGTCTGTCTCACATCTGTCAATCTAGCATATCAGAGACACAGGGCTAAGTAGCTCCATCCATATCCCCCTCCAATAGTCCACATACAATATCCCCTCCACCCACATACAATATCCCCTCCACCACATACAATATCCCCCTCCACCGCATACAATATCCCCCTCACCCACATACAATATCCCCTCCACCCACATACAATATCCCCTCCACCCACATACAATATCCCCTCACACCCACATCCAATATCCCCTCCACCCACATACAATATCCCCCTCCACCCACATACAATATCCTCCTCCAATAGTCCGCATACAATATCCCCACCACCACATACAATATCCCCCTCCACCACAATAAAATACCCCCCTCCACCCACTTACATATCCTCCCCCAATAGCCCCAATAATATCCCCCTCCACCCCAAACAAATTCCCCCTCCAATAGTCCACATACAATAGCCCCCGCCCCCTTTTACAATATCCTCCTAAAAATAGTCCACATACTACCCCCCCCACCCACTACAATACCCCCCTCCCCCCACAACAATACCCCCCCACCCCCCACATCAAACCCCCTCCACCCCAAAAAATCCCCCCCTCCACCCACATAAAATATCCCCCCCACCCGCGTAAAATTTTCCCCCCTCCACCCACATTTTCCCCCATCCCCCCATATGCAATTTCCCCCCCCACCCACAAAAATATCTCCCTCCACCACATAAAATTCCCCCTCCACCCACATACATTATCCCCCCCCCCAATACAATATCCCCCCCCCCATAACCCCCCCATCCACCCCCTACAATATCCCCCTCCCCCCCCATACAACACCCCCCTCCACCCACATACTTTCCCCCCTCCCCACATACAATTCCCCCCCACCCACAAAATATCCCCCTCCCCCCTACAATACCCCTCCACCACAAAAATACCCCTCCACCCAAATACAATTCCCCCACCCCCACAACAATTTCCTCCCCACTTTTCCCCTTGGTCACCATCCGCCCCCTTTCTAAAATAACACCGCAAAAAAAAAGTAAAATCCTAATACGGGATCAGGTGTTCCCTCACAAGGGGGAAGTGTACACTGCCATATCCCCGCCCCGATTAATTTTAACACAAAATAAGGAACTACTTAGGATCTGATACCCCCGGGGTCACATCACTTTACATTAATCAGCACGATACATAAAAAAAAATAACCCCTAAACTGAACTCAGGGGAAACGTCCACTATAGTCGTTCTCTTCTCTTGATCTTCTTTTTCCCCCCCCTTTCGCATTTTCCACACCTCAGGTGACTTGTCCTGGCCAAGCTCACCCTCAAAATTACACACAAAAATTTAAATCCTCACTTTTCCCGCATTCTTTATCTATTCCCACCCCCTGTACAATCCTCCAGAGGGGGAAGCGGGGACAAGCCATAACTTAGAGGTTAGTATCCAAGGGGGTTGGGGGGTGGGAAGGAATGACCCTGGAGAAATACTACAACTAGGGCTCTCCCCCTCAATTTATTACCCGTTGGTAACAAACCCTAGGTGGGTTGGGAAATTGCAAGGCCCCCGGTAATTTTGACACCCATTTAGGTAGGGAACTCCAGCTGGGATAATTCTGGGGGGGCCCCAGGGGGTGGGGGGACCTACATAGGTAACTAGTCCCCAGGTAATAAGCAGGCCCTTTAGGTAGCATTAAAGGGATTAGGAGCCTCTTTAGAGTGTCAGGTAAGTCCCCCTTTTTTTGAGTAGTTAGGGGCCCCCTTTTTTTGTTTCAGGGCCCCCTTTAGGCTAGGCAGAGTCAGGGCCCCCTTTTAGAATACCAGATCAGGGGGCCCCTTTTTAAAAAGCCGATCAGGGCCCCCCCCCCCCTTTTGGATAAAACCAGAGTCAGGGGCCCCCCCCTTTGGTAGCCAGATCGGGCCCCTTTTAGGAAGCCAAACACCCCCCTTTTAAAGGTACCCCGTTCAGGGCCCCCTTTTTGGGTACCTCAGGGGCCCCCCTTTTAAAAAGCCACTCAGGGGCCCCCTTTTAGAATCCCGCGTAGGGCCCCTTTTGAATAGCCCGACAGGGGCCCCCTTTTTGGATAGCCAGACAGGGGCCCCCTTTTTGAATACCAGATCAGGGGCCCCTTTTAGAAAAGCCAATCAGGGCCCCCCTTTTAATGCCAAGGGCAGGGGCCGCTTTCATGATAAAAAAAAAAAAAAAAAAAACATTACCTGACCCCGTCCCCGCTCCGGCCCCCGCCGGGGTCCCTACGAAGTGACTCACCGCGCCCCTTGTCCGTAGGGGGGCCGGGGCCCGCAGGGTGAAAGGGCCCATCGCCCTTTAGCCTCCGGGAGATCAGCGGGGAGCAACCATGGCGGTGGGCCCGCTGACACCGCCAGCCCCGGGGGGGCGGGGGGCATTTGTCCCCGGGGACCGGTTTCCCCCTTGGGGGTCGGGACACAGGGGCCCGGGGTTAGGGGCCGGGTGTGGGCCCCGGAGCCGGGTTGGCGGGGTGCCCCCGGGGCCCCCCTGCAAAATGAGGAATAAGGGGCCCTTGCAGCGGGCCCCCCTTTTCCCCCGGGCCCCTACATACGGTTGTACCCCCTGTTGGGGGCCCTGCCTGTAACTTGTTTTGGCT
>JAODAL010079355.1:0-12603 GCA_025379985.1 Phyllomedusa bahiana | reverse complement strand
CCCTAATTCCCGCTGCAAGAGGTTCTATGCAAAATTGCAAAGAGGATTGGGAGAGTGGGCAGCCCTGTCAAATTTTCCAAATTTTTAATTAAAAAGGAAACAAGTTTAAAAAGAGGGATTTTTTAAGGGACGCCGGGGAGAAGATTTAAAAACCTCTGATTGCCGCCTTTTCGACTTTTTTTGAAATGTAATTTAACTTATAGTTGTTCATGGGGCCAAATTTCTAGAAAAACTAGAAAAATTCTAGTAGTTTAAAGGGGTTTTGGGGCCGGTGGGGAAGGGGGGAAACGGGTCTCTCACTTAGAAAGGGGATTATGTTTGGAAGGGAAAAAGGGAAAAGGCCCTTTCCCAAACCATTGAAGGCGGTGCTTTTTCCCAAGCCCTCCTTCACGCCATTTAAACATTTTTGCCGGTTGGCAAATTTTGCATCCCCTTGTTATGCCATTTTACTAGTTTGAAAAATTTTGTCAATGCCTCCCTTTTTGCGTCCATTTTTCCCAGGCTCAAATTTGATCCCCAATGATCCCCAAAAAATTTTTTGGATTTTCACCTGGCCCAAAATTGGGTCCCAAACCCCCAAGCTCTCCCACATGGAATAACCTTTATAAGCGGATAAATTCCCGGGAACAAAAAGGGGGGCTCCGCCCCAAAAAAAACGGAAAGGTGACCCGGGGCATCTAAAGAAAAACTGTCCCCTGATGTAGTTCTCCTAAAGGAACCCGCACTTGGGGCCCGGGAAGACTTTAAGCGGGGGAAAGAAGCTGGGGGTTTCACCCCTTTGGCTCCCCCCCTACTGTGGGGAAAGGGCCCCGGGGGTGGTCACGTTTCTTTCCAAAAAATTTCCCTTTTTGGGGCGGGTCTCACACGAAAAACGACACGGGAGGTAAAAGCCCTCGAATTTAGTAACCCAAGTGGGGAGAATGTGCCCCTTAGCATTTTTAAAAACTAGGGCCCCCAAGGGCAAACCCCGGGTTTTTTTCAGGGGGGTTAAACGGAGAGGATTTGTCCCGATAAAAACCCAATGCCCAAATTTTTGGGGGAGACAGGGAATGCGGCCTTTAGACCGGGTTGGGGATAGGGGGAGGGCCAACATCCCAAGCAGGCAAAAAAGGGCCCATTTCCAATCTAAAAAGGGGAGTTCACCCCCCCCCCCTTTTGGGGCCCGCCACTAATCCCCACGACTTTTTGGAGGGAGGGGAATCCGAGAGCGGGACTAAAACCTTTTAACCCCCCCTTTTCACCAGCCCTTTGGTCCTATTTTGGACCATATTCGGGGTATCCCACCCCCCAAAAACTGGAATTGAAATTTGGCCAGAATTTTGAAAAAGGGTCTTTTCCCCCGATCATTTCCCCAATCTCTTTTGGATTTGAGGGAAAATTTCTTTCCGAAGGTGCAACTTTTATTTGGAAGTTTCCTTCAAAACTTGCAAAAAACTGAAAAACTTTTTGCTGGGGAATGGTCAGGGGGTGGTGGATAAACCTATGCTTCTGACCCCCAAATCCCCCCGGGGGGGAAAACCCTTTCCCACCCCTTTTGGGGCGACTGAAAAAAGCGGTGCTTAAGGCGGGGTTTTAGCCTAAACCTCAGTTTTATAAACGCAAGCAAAAAAGGAGGCCATTTGACCGCCTCAAAAAAGGTTGGGGAGACCTATAAAACCTTTCCCTTGGGGGGAAAAGCCTGAAAAAACCCAAAGGGGAAATTTGGGAACGGCCCAAAGGGGGAGTTTGACCTTTGGGGATCGTAGAGGGAAAACTACATGGGTCACCCCTTAAAACTCCACACTTTTCATTACGGAAAAAACCCGGGGAAATTTTCTTTCCCGCTACTAAAGGGCCAAAAAACCCCACACATTCAACTCTCCGCACCCCGGGAAGGGCCCCCTTTAAACCACTTTTCCGGGGCAAGGATTAATGACTTTGCTCAGACAATTTTTAAATTGCTACTCTTTTATTTCATCAAAAAGGGAAATTTTCAAGCAGAAGGGAGGGGGCGATTCCTCCCAAAAGCCAAATTTGCCGCATTTATCAATCTCCAAGGGAGGAACTGAATGAAAACATAAGGAGGGGGAGGTAAGTTTGGCTTTTTTACCACTTGAAGGCGGGGAAAGGGCCCCCCGGGCCCCTGAGGTTCTCGGGGGGTATACAAAAATCCGGGAGTGATCAGAATCACCCCCATCCTCACCGAAAACAATAACCATATTACAAAAGGACCCTGTTCGCCCAGAATAAAAAAAACGCAAATTTTAAAAATTTATCCCAAGAAAGGGAAAGACCCGCGTTTTCCTGCTTCATATAGACCCAAAATCCCTCATAGACATTGACCAAAGATCCGTAAAAGATATTGGGCTGCCGTCTGGGCGTGTTAAAATGCCGCCTTGTTTGGGACCCACCCAAAAAGGGGTTTCATAAAAGGGGAAAAGAGGGGCGGTGGGAAAAAAACCCAGGAAAGTCCCAAGGGGTATTGGAAAGGGTCCGACAAAAAACCACTGCCAGGGGAAGGCCTGCCCGGGGCCTTTTAGTTGAGAAAAGGCCTTCGAAAAATGTGCGATGGGATGGTTTTGGATTGTCCTGGAAAAAAGGGAAAAACGGGGACGTTTAGGTCTGTACCCTCGCCTTTAGGGACCCCCCAAGGGCCCCAAATTCCTCCCCGGGGGTTTTCCTTTTCCCCCAAAAATCCCCCCCCAGAAAGGGACAAAAAAGGGGTGCCCCGCTTTCCCCCTTATTTTTTAAAAATTTGGCTCTAGAACCCTTGGAAAAGGGGTTACTTGGGGCCCCCTTACCTTTTCTCGGGGACCCGGAAAGGAGAAAAAAGGGTGAAAAACCGCTTTTTTTGCAGACAATCCAAACTTTTCATGCCCTACTCCCCTAAACCCAGCCCCCCCAGTGTTTGGATTTTG
Organism: Phyllomedusa bahiana; assembly: GCA_025379985.1. Taxonomy (NCBI): domain Eukaryota; kingdom Metazoa; phylum Chordata; class Amphibia; order Anura; family Hylidae; genus Phyllomedusa; species Phyllomedusa bahiana. Next base: position 9,706 of record JAODAL010079355.1, on the reverse strand, counting down.
CTGCATTTTGGGCACCATCAGGGTACAAAGAAAACGTTTCCAAAGTAATTGTTAAAAATTTGGGGCCCGGGAACATCACAGTCCCAGTGGGAAAAACATGGGATTAGACATTCCCCAGGGCTCGGGAACACATCACCTTTTTTTGGGAAACAGGGGGGGTCGACTCCAGACCATTTTATAATTTTAAATGTTCCCCCTCTTATAAAAAAAATTTTCCACCCAGGACCTAAGCGTTGGACCTCCTGGCCCTGTCACTCCCCGGAAAGATCCCCAACGCCATAAAATGGCCCCTGCTTCCCACAGCGCTAAAACCCCCAAAGACTCCCCCTTTCCCTGCTCAAACATACAGACACCCAATCACAAAACCCCAGGGCTTCTCCAGATTTATATGGGGGGGGAAAAAAACCCCGAAATTTGCCCCTACAAAAACTAATCCTGCCAGTTAGGGCGGGGGGGTTTGGAATCCCCCAAAATTTTGGGGGGGTTTATAACCGGGCCCTGTCTGACTCGCCACTTCTAGACTGGTTTTTGGGGGCCCGCTCCTCTTTTTTCAATTTTGGGAATTAAAAGAGATTTAATGCGCCCAATGCACCCAAAAGGCCTTGCCCAAACCATTTATCCTAAGCTGCCTTCCCGGATTAAGTTGTCTCCATTTTTTCCAACACAATAATGGCCTGGAGGGACTTTAGGAAAACGTTAATTCCCTTTCCCCTTTGCTCTCCCCCAAGGACATGCCCATTTGGGGGGGCCACCCTGAGTTTTCCCCCCTGGGTCAAACAAACCCCAAGTTTCGGAAGTGGAGGGAGGGAGGGCTGGCCAACACGGGGCAGCAAAAGCAAGTGAGTTCCCCGGAGATGGCTTTAAAACCCCTGGAGGGTACGGAAAAGGGGTTTTTCCTTACCCAAATCACGCTTTTGGGCTGCCTATCAGCTCTTCCAATTTTTGTAATGGGGGGGGCTAAGAGAAAGCCCAAGGAGGGCCAAATTTCCCAAAGATTTTGACACTTTTTTTCCAAACCCCTTTACAAGGGGGAAAAATATTGTCTATCAAGGGTCAAAGCTGACAATTTGGTGGTGCAGAAACGGTAGCCTCCAGGCCTTCCCCTACTGGAGCCGCCGATTGGGTAAAACCCAGATCCCAATATGAAACCCTAAGGGGGGTGACCATAAAGGGAAAAAAAAATCTCTTCGAGACCTGGCGTTAAAAATTACTCAAGAAAAATACACAACGCCCTCTACCCCCTTTAAAACCCCCCCCCCCAGAAATTCCCCCCATAATTTCCCGCACGCCCCAAATGCGGCAACACATAAAACGGAAACCCATTTCACGGTCTGTGGGAATGCAACTATAAAACAAACCACGGGGCCTGTCCTTCAGTATATTCAGCTTCACTTCGGGCACCCTAGAGAAAACAAAATATGGGAACCCCCCTGATCTTCCACTGCCCCCGGGCCCCCGGACCACGATGGGGGAGAGGGTTTTTGAGGGGTCAGTCCACTCCCCGGTTTTCCCCCGGGGAAAATTCACAATTTTCCCTTTTGGGACCCAAAAAACCCCCTTTACAGTTATGGCTGAAGCCCACTCTCCCGCCAATCCCGGGTCATAAAGCACTGGGGGTTTTTCATATGCACAGACTGAGGGCAGAGAGGCGTAAGGGGAAACCAACCCCAGGGTTCTTCAGACCGGGTTTGGGGAACCTTTATAGAATCACATTTCCAACAAAAAAGATAGAAGCCCTTATGCAGAGGTTCAAGTAAAACCATTGGTACTGTAGGGAGGGGGAAATTTGGGGCACCTGGGGGGGACTTTAGGGCGAGGAACTTTGGAAAATTGATATAGGCCATTTAAAAACCATATGGGCGCATAAGACGAAATAGGAAACCCGTTGCCAAATTTGGTAGTGTTTTATATTTTGTTTTAAATTTTAAATTTTTTTTATACCCCTTTTAAAATTTTTTGTTTTTTCCTGAATTTTTATCTACAAATTCCAGGCACAGGGCCCCGAGATTATGCCCAAAAACCCGGGTATGAAACCCCTAATACATTTCAGAGATATGTTTAATTTTTAAAATGTTTGGAAAAAAGCAATAAAATTTTTTTTAAAAAAAAAAAAAAAAAAAATTCCCCCACATTGGAAAGTATGCATACGCCCCAGCGGGAAGGGGACTTCCCGCAAATTGGGCGTATGCCATACGTCCTGGCAACGCGCAGGGTTTCCCCGTAACGCGAAAAAATGGGCCAGCGGTAAAATTTTTTCCGCTGGCTTCCCTGCCGCAAGTTTGGGTCCGCCGCGGGGGTTTAAAACCCCTTAAATCCTAAGGGCGCAGGCAGGAAGGGGGGAGCCCCTTCTGCCGCCCCTTTAAATCACGCTGCTAGCACGGAGTGCAGCAACTATTCCCACCAACCAAAACTGCCCCGGGATCTGGGAAAAACACTTCCCGGGGGATCGGTTTACGTCACGAGCCCCCAATCATTGTGGGCATCGTGACTGTCAGGTGTCATGGCGAGCAGTGCCTAGCAACAATGCTATGCACTGGCTTGCCTTATAACACAACATTCAGAAGATCTAAAGATTGCTGTTATAAATCCCCTATGGGAAAGTAAAAAGAAGTGTAAAAAATATAAAAAAAAATTTGAAAAAAAAAGTGTAATAAAATAAAAAAAACAAAAAAATTAAAAATAAAACACGTACAACGCCCTTTTCCCCTTTACAGACGCCAAACGCCCCAAAAAAGATAAAAAATAAAGACTTCCGGCGCTGGCGATGTAGGAGCACGGGCCGCGCACTCTGCAGACATTGTCTCTAAAACCTGCAAAATAGCCTGCATCCACATCGATAGAACACGGCTGAGTGACCCGGAGGAAGGAGCGGAACTCACCGGGGTAACTTATTCACCCGGAGGTATCTGGAGAGTGCGGAGAAAAGGTCCGGAGGCCGGGCTGCTCCGGAGTCACAGACGCGGCGCGCCATATCTCTCCCACGACATCAACGCTGCAGCGGAGGCAAGGAGGTTATCGCCGCAGAACTCACCGGAGTGATCGTCCCCCTGGAAGCGCCTGGAGAGAGAGAGGAAGAGGTGCGGGAACTGAGCCATCCCGGCGGTGTGGCCGCGACGCGCCATCTTTCCCGCCACGTGAGATCAGCGCTCCATCAGAGGTGTGGAGAGTCACATAAGTGGTGAGTGGAGATAGGACTGCCCAGCCGTCGGGTACAGACAGACAAGACATTGAGAAGTCAGGCTTTGAGAAGTCAGACTCCCACGCAGCCAAAAAGGCCTAACCAGCACGGCAGAAAGGAGCCGACACCAGCGCAGCAGTCATGGCTGTTGCTCAGGCGCAACGAGGAGGAGCTGAAGGGAAACAAGCAGTCTGCTCCATAAGATACAGCTTGGGGCGACATTAGGCCCGTCCGCTGGACAGGAAAGCGGAGACTGGGCAGCTGTGGCACGCGAGCCACGGAGCGGAAGAGCAGCACAAAAAAATAAATAAATAAATAAAAAGACGCCCATACCAGAAGGGAAGGAGGCAATACAGAGCCCCGCAGCACGTGGCAGGCAGCCATTTTAGTTACTTTCAGAGCACAGCCAAGTGCCCTAGATAAAGCCCTGGCAGAGACTTTAAATAAAGACAAGACACAAATATCTGGTAAACAAGACAAAGAGGGCTGCCTGACACCTTCTACACGGCTGTCTTGAGGGTACAGAGGTGGCCACCCCCCGCATTACAGTCTTACTATCCTGTTGTGTGACTGACGAGGTCACAATAGTATATGGCACTAACGCACTGAACTTCCTCCTCTGTGCCTGGAAATAAACTGTCAGGGCTGGGCAGCGCTCGGCTTGCAGGGAGGAAGAGTCTGCAGCAGCTGATCAGCGACCCCACCCGGACAGTCTGCTGGGAGCTGTGTGAGTGACAGGGGCCCAGCCACTCCTGACACGAGGCGAGTCGCACCAGCCAATGGGAGGACCCGGAGGCCGCTCCAATCAGCTACAGGGGCGGTATCCGGGAAACACATTTAAACTCCCTGCTAGCTGAGTGCTGCGCCTGCGATATTCTCCTGGCTGCCTTGCTACCTGTGCTATTGCTTGTTGTTTGCTTACCTGTGTACCTGACCTCGGCTTGTTCTCCTGACCCCGGCTTGTCTTCTGATTTTGTACCTCGCTCCCGTTCGTGTTTGACCTCGGCTTGTTTACGTTTATCCCTCTGGTTCTGATTTGTGGCTTGGCGTTCCTGATTTGGTTTGACCCGGACTGTCTACTATTCTTCCTCCTGACGGCCCCAGCACTTTAGCAGCGCAGGGACTGTCGCCCAGTTGCCGTCTGCCGCCTAGGGCAGCACGTCAAGTAGGCAGGGACAGTGGGCTGGGTTCCAGTCAGGGCTCACTGTACCTCCCTTGACGTGACACAAACACTGAAAGAACTCACCCAATCGCCCAAACGGAGAACAAGGAGCACTGTGCATAACATCATTTAGAGATATCTAGCAGCAAAAGTGAAAATATACTAAACCTCTTCCAATAGGAACATATATAGGGCTGTTATACACCTTTGCCAAAACTTTGAACTCTGTCAAAGAATGGCACCTGTCACAAGAAAAGACAAAGCGACCACAAGTAGGCCAGAGTCTGAGCAAGAAGACATGGACTCTTCGGAGGATGAATCTCAAGAACAAAGCAATATCCCCTCGCAAATTTAAATTAACTACAAAAAACTCGCCACAGCAGTGGCCAAAAAGATACTGCCGTTGTTACAAGAAACTCTAACGAAATTCTAGCCACTAAGCAATCCCTCCAGGCAGAGGTCAACAGTCAGGGCCAACGTCAAGAGGAAATGGAACAAAGATTCTCTATAACGGAGGACGAAATTTCCTGAACCTCCCAAAAGCGCAGTGAGTGCCAGCACTTTGGGGTGGAGAAAAACAAACAAATTTGATCCAGTTCAAAGATGGATACGTACCCCCCCAAGAGATAATCGTATTTTCCAAGGAGGGGGAAACCGAAACTGCTCCCGGATTTAATTTGGCCCCTCTCCAGAAAACGAGAAAACCTTTAACCCGGCCCCAGTCATCTGCGCAAGATATGCAAATCCGATCTCCCAGCGGCCCTTAACCTGGGCACGGTCTGCAAAGTTGAAAGAGCGCATAGAATTGGTCCTGAAAATCCGGCCAGAACTACTGCTGCAGATAAGCAAGCTCAGACACCACGACAGGTAATTGCCAAATTCTTGGACTACACCGACAAAGAACACATCTTACGCAGTTTTAAAAAGCGACAGAAGCCTTTAAAATATGATGGCTCTACCATTCTAATCTTTAATGACTATTCCGTCGAGGTTTCACGCAAAAGGAAAGCCTTTAGCAATTTATGCTCAACACTCTACGCCAAGAAAATAAAGTTCCAACTACAATACCCTGCTATTTTAAGGGTGGCACTCCCAGATGGTTCCACAAAAGTCTTTAATACAGTCCAACAAGCTGAAGAGGTGCTGCAGTGCCTTCTGAGAAGCACTCCACAGGAAGAAATTGAAAACACAACGCGACCGTCTCGGGAAGACGACTCCTCCTGCCCGACGTCCGGAGGAAAGCTTCTACAAAATACCGACCCTAAGGAGCAAAGACCGCCGAAACTCCACGCGAAACAAGAAGCAAAACTTGACTTCCTGAACAACTTCCGGGAACTTGAGAGAAGGATGACCTGGGAAGTAGGTCGATATCCTCCACTTTCTGATTTTGTATCTAGGTCCTGAAGATGTGGTAGTGCATATGTATCGGACGATGGTCGGGAAGTTGTGCACGGCAGAAAAAAGAAAGTCTTTAGAACAAAAGGGAAAGGTGAATAGGGAGGAAGTGAGACTTTTTCTGTTCGTGTTATTGTTTATGCTTGTTATGCTAGAATCTAAGAGTTTCTTTGGAGAATTATCTAGATATAGCCAGAAGGATCTCACATGGAAGGTTCCAATAAGGGGGGAGAGGGAGGAGGGCCCGGGGCTGATGTTATCGATATTGAATAACAACAACTACACCTCACTAAGACATGTATTTAAAATATGAAGATAATCTCATGGAATGTAAAGGGTTTATTGTCCCCACAAAAGCGTTCTATGGTCCTGAGGTATCTGGGCAAGTCTAAACCTGACATAGCTTTGCTGCAGGAAACACACCTTCCCGCCAATGATTTTCACAGGATGAAGAAATACTGGGTGGGCGAAGTGTATGGCTCACCGGCTGTAAATAAGAAAAATGGAGTCTTGATACTCCTGCGGAAAACCTTAGAATATAAAGTTATTTCGTTAGAAGCGGATAATGAGGGCAGGTGGGTCAGGATTCACCTTGACTGCCCAGTGGGAGACTTATGCATTTATAACGTATATGGCCCCAACAGAGACGGAGCAGAGTTCTACCGAGGGTTAAGTACTAACATTAATTCCAACCAGTCTTGCGCGATCCTAGCGGGAGGGGACCTAAACGCAGTGATTAGACCACAAGAAGATCGCAAAAGTGGTATGGCCGGTCAGCCGTTGCCAAACGACCTAGGATTAAAAAATTTCGTAGAATCAACCGGTCCCACTGATGTCTGGAGACTACTGCATCCAGACAGTATAGACTACAGTTTTTTCTCTAATGTCCATCAAACGTGGTCTCGTATAGATAATTTTCTCATCACCAGCAACCTAATTGACAGGATGGTGGAAACTTATTCGAAATATTCTCATATCAGATCATGCCCCCATAAATATAGAGCTCGCTGATACTTATCCCAAAGGCCATGATTTTGTCTGGCGATTTCCTGTCGCCTTGACGGGTGATGAATCTTTCGAGGACAAGGTACGGGGTTGGTGGCTGGAATTTGCGACCTCTAACACGGAACATAGTGACAACCCACAGTTGTTCTGGGAGACGGCCAAGGCAGTTTTGAGGGGACATTTAATCAGCCATTTTTCTTATCAAAAAAAGAGTTGCCCCAAAAAAATACATAGAATTTAGTACGGCCCTTCGAAACGCGTATACTGCATTCCTCGAGGATGCTTCCCCCGCAAACAAAAAAGTGTGGTCAGAAGCAAGGGGAATGTTTGAACTTTGGTTGGAAAGGAAGGAAAAACTATACAGGACAAAATTTGAAGCTGAACTCTTCCAATTTGGAAACAAATCGGGTAAACTCTTAGCGAGGTTAGCCAGAGTGCAAAGAGGGCGCAGGGGAATCACATCCCTTAAGACTAGAGAAGGTATAGTTACCACACACCCGAGAGAAATCAATACACTTTTTAGGAATTACTATAAAATGCTATACCAGGATACTGGGAGAAGTTTTACCAATAGAGAGGCAGATTTTTTAAGTCAATGTCACCTACCAAAAATTTCAGAAGAACAGAAAGCATTTCGTAACGCTCAAATTACGCCGGAGGAAGTTCAGAACACGATTAAATCTTTGGGAAATGGGAGGGCTCCAGGCCCGGATGGATATCCGGCGGAGTTTTATAAAATCCTTCAGGAACAGGTATCCCCGACTTTGGCACATTATTACACTAAGTTGTTAGACGGAGACAACGTCCCTTATGAGGCGAACCTGGCATACATTAAGGTATTGCCGAAGCCGGGGAGAGATTTGACGCAAGTAGAATCCTATAGGCCAATATCACTGATCAACCAAGATTTAAAAATAGTCTCTAAGATAATGGCTAATAGGTTGGCGGTTATCCCCCCCAAATTTGATAGGCCAATCACAGGCGGGGTTCGTGAAGGGCAGAGCTGCGACAACAAATATTAGGAAAGTAATCGGGGCATTAGACGCGCATGCAGTGACAAGGGGGTGAAAACCAACCAAGGCTCTAGTGTCATTGGACACTGAAAAAGCTTTTGATTCCTTGAGGTGGAGCCGGTTGGAATTGGTATTGGACAAGTTTGGCTTCCAGGGGGAATTCCGTTATTTCATCTCCTCGTTATATAGAAACCCAAGAACGGCAGTATACACCCCGGGCTTCAGGTCGGACACCTTCAATCTAGAAAGAGATACGAGTTAAGGTTGTCCTCTATCTCCCTTGTTATTTAATTTAACTTTAGAGCCCATGCTACACACATTGGAACAGTGACAAGTCTACAAAGGTATCCAGATAGGAGGAAGGGAGTTGAAGTTGACGGCCTTTGCAGATGACCTTCTTTTTATGGGCTCGCCAGGAACCCAGCTAAGTAAAGTCCTGGAGTTACTGGGGCACTTTGGCTCATTCTCTGGCTATCACATTAACAGGGATAAATGTGAGCTATTGTGGTTGGGTTCTGGATCGCCCATGGAAACAGCAGCAGTCAAAGCCACAGGTATCAAGGTAGCGAGAGAAAGCATCAAGTACTTGGGTATCAGAATTGGACAAGCCCCAACATCTATATACAAGCTAAATTACCCCCCACTTTTTGAAAAGATCAAAACTGAACTGCGGAATTGGCATGACTTACCCTTGTCTCTCTTGGGGAGAGTACATTTAATTAAAATGACATCATTTGCACGCCTCCTATACCCTCTTCAGACCATACCTATTTTAATCAGACATGAAGATATAAGAGCATTCAATAAATCGGTCTCAATCTTCTTGTGGAGGGGGAAAAGGTCGAGAATAGCTTTAGTAAAGCTACAAGCCCGTAAGATGGAAATGGGACTAAACTTGCCCAATTTAAGGGGCTACAATATAGCATGCCTAACCAGGCATGTCTTGGATTGGATCCATAAAACAAACTACTACTCTGATTGGGCCTTAGAGGAGAGCCTGGCGGGGGAAAAATTAACTAGCTTGCTACACGCACGTCAAGCCTGTACTAATACTATGGCGAAGCACTCAATACTCATTAGAGACACCATAGTTGCATGGAGGGAAATAAGAAAAAGATTTAAGCTGTCACACCAAATATCTGACAATCTGGGAACATTTGGAGTTCCCAATGGGGAAAAACCACAGATGGTTTGAAAAGTGGATGGACGTCTCGTCTTTTTTCGGCCTTACAAACTATGAAACTATGGATAACCAAAGGGATATCGAGAACACATCTGTTCCATCCAACAGAAAATAGACATAAATCATTTGACGAAGTCTGGAGAGATTATGACATTCCTAGCTCACAGGTCATGCAGTACTTACAGGTTAAATCTTTCTGTTCCGCTGGATTGCGAGACATTAGAAGAGAAAGAAGTAGGAATGAATTTGATGGGATGGTAGGGGCAGGAACTCAAAGAAAGTCCATTTCAGACATTTATTCAATCATCAGAGACAAATATGTCAAGGTTAATGCGGAGGACTGCTTCAAGAAATGGAGTCATTGGTTAAATTATGACGATATAGACGTGGAAATCATAAGGGGATGGAACATGATACGCAAACATGTTATCAGTGAGTCATGGAGAGAAACTTATTTCAAAATGGCTCACACAGCCATTTATGCATTCGACATTCCTCCCACACCGGGATTTCCAAACAGGATCACTTCCTGCCCCAAAATGCTCGAGCCTAGACCAATCTGTACCATGGTCTATGGACTGTCCCAGGTTAAAATCATACTGGACGGTGTACCGTCGAATGCACTTGGTTTGTCTTTTTGTGTCCTTGTTCCTACTATACAGGTTTTTGTTATAAGGGGGTTTTTGAGCCCTCTTAACGCTAGTTTAAAATTTTTTTTTATTTTTAACTGAAGGATATTCTACTTTCTTATCGCATTAAAAACTCAAGGA
>JAODAL010079354.1:0-12604 GCA_025379985.1 Phyllomedusa bahiana | reverse complement strand
GGAACAGAGCTAAGAAATCTGTCTGGGCAGGGGACTGGAGACGTGGCGACTACATCTTGCGGCCACATGAGTCCGGTGGGGACTGAAATGGAGGAGGAGGAGGAGGACATTGGAGCAGAAGCATTGTCTGGTGAAATTAGTGGATTTTCTACAAAGGTGACAAGAGAGAAGGAGCAGTAGCAGCTGGAGGAGGTAGATGGAGATGAGGAAGACGAGGCAGATGACCTGCAAGCACTGTGGCAGTATACAGTAGAGATGGAGGCAGGGAGCCCCTCGGAGTAACTTGTGCAGATGGCCTGCAGCATGCTGATTTGCCTGGCTAGTGACAGCCGAATAGTCAGCATCCGGCAAAGGGATGACTTCTGGCTCTCCACCCTATTGGACCCTCGCTACTGGTCCGAAATGGGAGCCTTTTTCCCAGCTATTGCAAGGGAGGACAAACTCAAATACTCTAGGGAAATCCTCCGTAGTCAGTTGGCCGCTGCCTATGTGCGGCATCGTCCCTCCTCTGACAGGTCTGACCGGGGGGTTCCTCAGTGCTCACGTACTACTGCCGCGGCTGCTGGGGGTAGGTGGGGGGGTAGGAGCAGTACCAGCTCCATCAGCAGCAACCTAAGTCTGGAGTCACTGATGAGCAGCTTCCTTCACCCGCCTAGTGAGGAGGGTAGTCCCCAGCAGCAGCAGCAGCAGCAGGACCTGGAGCAGTCCCTGAACCAACAGGTGGTGGCCTACTTGGACAGCACCCGTCCACCCCAGTTAGAAGATCCGCTGGACTACTGGGCAGCCAAACTGGATGTGTGGCCGCAACTTGCCGAGTTTGCAGTGGAGAAGCTGTCCTGCCCAGCCAGTAGTGTGGCATCAGAGCGGGTGTTCAGTGCGGCGGGGGCCATCGTTACCCCAAGGAGAACCCGCTTGTCCACAGGAAATGTGGAACGACTGACCTTTGTCAAGATGAATCAGGCGTGGATTGGCCAGGATTTCCACACACCAATGCCTTAGGCGTCAGACTACATCAGCCATGAGAAACTGTGAGAAATGAGTCTGGGTTCAAATTACCTGCCTCAGCCACTAATCTGATGCCGCCACCCGCCTGATGCCACACATCTGCTGCCAGTTTCTCCATCTGCCACCAACCATCTTTACCAGGGACTGGTATTGCCACCCACCTCCACACTTTGGCATTGTGCCACTGTCTGACCTCATGCTGCTGTGGCTGCCGCCGTCACCTCCACTCTCTGTCATTGTGCCACTCTGTGGCCTACTACTGTTTTCCACCTCCAGAATGTCATTGTGCCACTGTCTGACCTCATGCTGCTGCTGCTGTCGTGCCCTCCACACTGTGTCATTGTGCCACTCTGTGGCCTACTCCTGTTTTTGCCACATCCAGAATGTCATTGTGCCACTGCTGCTCCTGTCGTGCCCTCCACACTGTGTCATTGTGCCACTCTGTGGCCTACTCCTGTTTTTGCCACTTCCAGAATGTCAATGTGCCACTGTCTGACCTCATGCTGCTGCTGCTGTGACCTCCACACTGTGTCATTGTGCCACTCTGTGGCCTACTACTTTTTTTGCCACCTCCAGAATGTCATTGTGCCACTGTCTGACCTCATGCTGCTGCTGTGACCTCCACACTGTGTCATTTTGCCACTCTGTGGCCTACTACTGTTTTGCCACCTCCAGAATGTCATTGTGCCACTGTCTGACCTCATGCTGCTGCTGCTGTGGCAAAACTATGTCTACCGGTTTACTCAATGCTTCAGAGAACACCACTGTTAGTCATTCTGAACCCGTGTTGACCGTCAATCTTCAAATTAATGGCCACCAACTTCCTTACCTTGTAGATACAGGTGCAGCCAGATCGGTTCTGAAAACTTCTGACATTCCACCGGACGTCATACTTCCTCCTGATTACATTTCATGCATTGAAGTGGATGGACGACCAACACAGACTTGCTTAACCTACCCTGTGCCAATTGGACATCATGGACTCCTGTCTAGACTACTTATCTCTCCTACTTACCCAACTAATCTGCTTGAAGCTGATCTTCTACAAACGATGAATGCTACTATCAGATATGATTCTTCTGGAATTTATTTGGACTACAATACTCCAATTTCACATGAAGCTGTTACTGCGCTTCACATGTTTTATCCACATCAAGCAATACCTCCTGAACTTTTGACACAAGTACCTCCTGAAGTTTGGTCTAAAGGTCCTGATGATGTTGGCATCCTTCCAGTCTCACCTGTACATGTCTTCTTGAAAGAGGGTGCTACCCTGCCTCGCTTGCCTCAATATCCCTTTAAGCATGATCAAGAGTCACTAATCAGAACATTCCTGGATAATGAGGTGCTCATCCACTGCATTTCTCCTGCAAATACACCTCGGTTCCCTGTTCACAAGAAAAGTTATCCCTGGTGAACCTCCAAAATACCATTTGGTTCAGGACTCAGGAGCAGTCATTGCTGTCACGGATTATGAGAACCCTGTGGTCCCCAAAGCTCATGTTCTTCTCAGCCAAGTACCTTCTTCAGCTGCAAACTTCACAGTCTATGGTTTCTGCAATGTCTTCTTCAGTGTCCCACTACACAAGGACTGTCAATACCCTTTTGCTTTCACTTATCGTGGTACTCAGCCCACCTGGACGAGGATGCTTCAAAGGGGCACAGAACTCACCCAACCAGTTGACTCAAGCCTTGCAGGACATGTATAATATTCTCTTGTGTGCACCTGATTTTCCAACTTGTCAATCAAGCTCTTTGAGTCTTCTTCAACATTTGGCATCAATCAACTGCAAGGTCTCACAGTCCAATCTCCAAAGTTGTATTCCTCGGACATTGCATATCACAGGGTACTAAACACTTTACCGATGATCGGGAAAAAGCTGTGATGCTCATTTCTTCACCGAACAATCTAAAACAACTACAAGGATTTCTAGGCCTCGTCACTTACTGTCGTCAATGGATATCCAATGCCTCCAGTCTTATGCAAGTTTTACACTATTCTTTCAAGGAATAGCCAGCTCAAGTGGCCGGTTTGAAGACTAAAAGCCTATGTAAGAATAGAGACAGTGGAAGTAGAAGGCACCTACAGAGCAGACTTGGTTGCAAAGGCCACAGCTCTCTTTTCAGAGATTCAAGAGGAAGCATGAGTGGCTGTATATGTGCTGACCAGAGCAGAGAAGAAAGAAAGAGAATGTGAGAAGAAAGAAAGAGAATGTGAGAAGAAAGAAGGAAAGAAGAAAGTGAGGAGAAGAAGAAAGAAGGAAAGAAGAAAGTGAGGAGAAGAAGAAAGAAGGTGAGAAGAAAGTGAGAAGAAGAAAGAAGGAAAGAAGAAGGTGAGAAGAAAGAAGAAGGAAAGAATAGAGAGGAACAAGACAAGAAGAACCAAGGACAAGATGCATTGAATCCAGGTGTTAACCTGTTGAGACAACATAAATTAGAACAATATGCCGTGAAACACAGATATTCTTTTTGCGTTTTTATGAATATTTTTAATTCTTTATGTTATAGAACAATCTTCGCCAATATTGCCATAATCAAACATTAGCTGAAATTTTATGTACTTCTCACATAAACAAATGAAAGTTCAATAGAATGTAACCTGGAATCCATCAATGAGGTTGAATGTCCCAAAAGACTGGCAAGTATCCGCCAAAGGTATCTACTGGTTTCGATGCCTTTCAGCAGAGATCATAGGAGCAGCCGGTTAAGATGTCCTCCATAAGAAACACCACACATTATAAGAATACTTTCCACAGGCACGTTTCATTAAGCCCTTTCGGAGCTAGAGCATCCAATCTATTTATCCAAAATACTTCGCGCTGCAACAGTCGCAGATTAGTCTGAAACTGGGTTCACTACCCCGTGACCTCTTCTAACACTCACCATCGCAAGGTCTGATACTTTGTGTGAACCCTCAAAGAAGTGTCTAGCAACGCCCACTCACTAAACTTTTTTTGTTTTTGTTGTTGGTCCTGACCATCAGCTCAACCTCACAAGGGTTTTTCTCCATTTGGGGACTTATATAAGCAATTTGAGATCTATGTTCTTTGAGCCTAAAAACGAAATCATCCGTGATGTCTGGCCGACATAACATTTGCCACATGGGCACTTGAGAAAAGTATATAACATTGCTGGTTGTGCATGTGAAGAAGCCACGGATGGGGACCGGGGTACCTTGTGATGGATGTGCAATAAAGTCACCCTTTATTATGCCATTACAAATTGTGGCAGGCAAAGGGAGTGGTAAGTACCCCTTCTCTGGGTCGAAGGAATTGTTGGCGGCTAATCTTCTTTTAAGAATCTGAATGTACAACAAAGTTACCGATAGATTTTCCTTTCTGATAAATAAACAGGATAGGTTTTAAATAAATGGCCATATTTTTGATCTTTTTGCAACAGATGCCAATATTTCCTGATAGTTCTCCCTAACCAGATTGGGATGGGAATCATACACTGAAATGTATCCACATCTATGGTCGCTTTCTCTAGGTTTTTGGAGTCCGCGCTTCATTGCGTGACAGGGGACCCACCTCTTCTCCTTTTCCTTAGAAACTATCTCTTTAGAGTAACCTCGTGCATTCAACTAATGAATTAACTTCTCTTTTTGCTGTTGATAACTCTCACTTGAGGAACAAATTCGCGAGCCCTGTCCTTTAGGGATTGCATTAATAACGCAGGGGCATTTGACTACGACTATCAAGTAAGTTTTTTTTTGTCAATCTCCTTAGAATATAGTGTAGTTAATACATGGCACCTATCCTTCTTAACAGTAACATCTAAGAAGTTTATGGTTTCTCACGATCTTTTTTCTAGAGTGAATGTAATCTGCGGAAGTGCCGCATTGATATGCCGCATGAAATCATCCAACTCTTCCTCGTTGCCTCTCCAAAACATGCAGACATCGTCCACATAACGCTGCCAATAAAATATTGACCCGCTCCAAGGATTTGGGGCATAACATGAGAATCCTCAAAAGATTCCATGAAAATATTGGCAAGGCCAGGGCGCGACGGGAGAACCCATCGAAACGCCCTGCCGTTTCCAATAGCAATCCTGTCCAAAGCGGAAATAATTTATTCGTCAGAATGATGTCCAGTAACTCGAGCAGAAAACGGATAAAAACTGTTCGGGGAGACTGGCATCACGTAAGATTTTTTCCTTAAGGCTTGTAATACCTTCTTCATGTGGAATACATGTAATAGACTTTTAAAAGTCCCAAGGTACACATCAAGTACTTCAGACATGTCAATCTTCTCAATTTGATTTAAGAAATCATTAGTATCCTTGAGGCAGCGAGGAAGACCCCTGACAATTCCCTGCAAATAGCTATCAATGTAAACGGCTAGAGGTTGGAATACCGACCCGACCCCCCGAAACAATTGGGCGGCCAGGTGGCTCAGTAAGGGATTTATGGATTTTGGGGACTAAATAAAGCAAAGGAGTGCGGGGAGACTCCACAGTGAGCAATTTTAAAGTACTTGGATCAATCAGACCTTGCATCACCGCCTCTGTTAGTACTCCATCAATTAATCCTTTGACCTGAGCTGTTGGATCTTCCTTGATTTTTTCATATACCCCTTCTTCACCTAGCTGTCTTTCTGCCTCATTGATATAGTTAGTCTTATCCATAAGAACGATGGACCCACCCTTATCAGCTTTCTTCAGAATTATATTTTCATCATTCTGAATATCTTGTAATGCTTCCCTCTCAATCCTTGTAAAATTATTATGATATAAGTTGTTATTTTGTTTCCATTTCTTTGAAACCTCATGCTTAACGATTTGTTGAAAGGATTCAAGCATAATGCTTGAAACCTCAGGATCAATTGGCTTTTTTTCTTTAATCTGTCTGAAACATTACTAGGAACGATTATACCTCCCGAAGGTTACAATATTCCTCAGCATGATTCCTGACAAAATTTATAAAATGCTCGTCTCGCTCTATCAAAATCAAAGAGAGAAATATCCTGGAGGGACAAAATTCAAAAACCTTTGTTAAGTACGTTAGATGAATAGGTGTAAGAGTCTTAGACGAAATATTCACAATCAAATTATTTATTTTGCTGTGATATCTTCCGTTGTGTGAAATTATCAGTTTCCGATTTGGTTCTGGTGCTTTCGACTCTGGTTATCTATGTTGAAAAACGTATTACTTCTCGAACGCTGTGTGTCCCTGAACCTGTGAGTACAATCGAAAGATGTCATATATGTTTATCTATGATGTATCTGTGTCTTGTATATTTGCTCCTCATACTATTCATCTGTGTGTGTCCCATCCGGTGCCAGACATATGATCATTGTGTACGTTCTGACCGACAAGCATTATTGCTTGAATCTTTCAGATCCATCATCCTACATATGACTTACGTTGTTAAAATCTAGATGTAGACCCCCCAACATAGAGTGCGCACGATACGACTCAAAAGATAGTGGATGAACACTATCCTCTACATAGAAATGTATCTCATTATCAGTATATCTATATGGATGTGTGAAATATCTCACCTCCTTTCTTATCATATAGTATACTGTAAGATACTTAAGTGATGTGATGTCTCTCCTGGCTCCAATATTTGACCCTGTATTGTAGAGTGTAATCTGCATTCTAGTCAGAAAGCTCTGTACCTAGAGATGTGTTCTCGCGTGTGAAAATATAATTCTGAAGCCCTCATCTCTCCGCCCCTAGTGTCGATAAGGCAGTGAAGATGTCCTATCGTGTTCATTATGGATAAGATTAAAAGACTTATTCTTGATGTATCTGTAGACAGAGACGTGTGCTAGTCTAAGTGGTGACTGCTAGGAGAAGAGGGGTAATGAAAAAAAATCAAGGAAGATACAACAGTAGGTCAAAGGATTAATTGATGGAGTACTCCCCACCCCCCCCCCAACTGAGGCGGTGGATGCAAGGTTCTGATTGATCCTAGTACATTAAAATGCTCTCACTGTGGAGTCCCCCCCACACTCACTTTGCTTTATTTTGTCCCCAAAATCCATAAATCCTTACCCGAGCCACCTGGCCCGCCCGATTGTTTCGTGGGGTAGGGTCCGGTATTCCAATAACTGTAGCGTTTACATTGATTAGCTATTTGCTGGGATATTGTCAGGGGTCTTCCTCGCTGCCTTCAAGGATACTAAGGATTTTTAAATCACAAATTGAGAAATTTGGACATGTCTGAATGTTCAACATTGTAGTGTACTTGAAGTTTAAAGTCTTTATACATGTATTCCACATGAAGAAGGTTACAAGCACTTAAGGACAAACTTTACGTGATGCCAGTCTCTCAAACAGATTTATCCGTTTTCTGATCGAGTTACTGGACATAATCCTGACGAAATTTTTTTCCGCTTTGGACAGGATTGCTATTGGCAACGCAGAGGAGTTTCGATTGGGTTCTCCGTCGCGCCCTGCCTTGCCAATATTTTTATGAATCTTTTGAGGATTCTCATGTTATGCAACAATCCTTGGAGCTGTCACATAGTTATGTGGGCAGCTTTATGTGGATGATGTCTGCTTGTGCGTTTTGGAAGAGGCAACGAGGAAGCAGTTGGAGATGATTTCATAGTCAACCACAGGCCAATATATCAATGCATTCACCTTCCGACAGGATTACATTCTCATAGAAAAAGATCGTGTAACCCTAAACTTCTTAGATGTTACTGTTAAGTAGGAAGGTTGCCAAATGTATTAACTACACTATATTTAAGGGGATTAACAAAAATAACTACTTGATAGTCGTTATAGTCAAATGCCCCCATGCATTATTAATCAATACCTAAAGGACAGTTCCTCAGGGCTCGCCGAATTTGTTCCTCAAATGAGAGGTTTTAACAGCAAAAAGAGAAGTATTCATTAGTTCACGCAAGAGGTGACTCTTAAGAGATACGTTTCTTAGATAGGAGAAGAGGCGTTGCCCTGTCACGCAATGAAGCGCGGATCTCACTAAACCTTTGAGAAAAGCGATCATAGATGTGGATCATTTCATGTGTTATGATTCCATGCAATCTGGTTAGAGAACTATCAGGAAATATTGGCAGCTGTTGCAAAAAGATGAATATATGGCCTTTATTTAAACCTTTACGCCTAAGTTTAGTTATCAGAAAGGTATAATCTATCGGTAACTTTGTTGATCATTCAGATCTTAAAAGAAGGATTAGCGCCAACAATTCCTTCAGACCCAGAGAAGGGGTACTCTAACCCCTGCCTTGCCTGCCACAATTGTGAATGCATAAGAAAGGTGACTTTATTGCACATCCCATCACAAGGTACCCCTGGGTCACCATCGTGGCTTCTTCACATGCACAACCAGCAATGTTATATACTTACTCAAATGCCATGTGGCAAATGTTATGTCGGCCTGACTTCACGGTTGATACGTGTTAGGCTCAACGAACATTGATCTCCAAATTCGCTTATATTAAGTTCCGAATGGAGAAAAAAACCCTTGTGAGGTTGAGCTGATGGTTCGAGGACCAACAACAAAAACAAAAAGAGTTTGGTTGTAGGGCGTTGCTTGACCTTCTTAAGAGAGTTCACAAATGATCAGACTTGCGTGGTGTGTGTTAGGAACGAGGTTCACGTGGTAGTGACAAGTTCAGACTAATCTGCGAACTGTTGCAGCGCCGAAGGTATTTTGGGATAAATAAGTTGGATGTTCTAGCTCGTAAAGGGCTTAATGAAACGTGCCTGTTGGAAAGTATTCTTATATTGTTGTGGTGTTTCTTATGGAGGACATCCTTACCGGCTGCTCCTATGATCTCTGTGAAAGGCACATCGAAACCTGTAGATACCTATTGGCGGTACTTGCCGACTCTTTTTGGGACATCAACCTCATTGAGGATTCAGGTTACATTCTATTGATCTGTTCATTATGTTTATGTGAGAAGTACATAAAATTTCAGCTAATGGTTATTGACTATGGCAATATTGGCGAAAGGTAGATTGTTCTATAACTTAAAGAAAATTAAAAATATTCATAAAAAGAAAAAGATATCTGTGTTTCACGGGCATATTGTTCTATTTATGCTGGTTTTCCATGCAGCGGGGGGGTGGGTCTTGCTAATGCGTGCAGATGTAACTGGTAGTTGGTAGTGCTACTTTTTCTTTTGAACCTGTTGAGAACAATTCAAGAAAAAAGTGATAATAATAGGAATATAGAAAACCGTGTCTTTTACAGTCTGACATAGAGTGCAAGAAAGATGTAAGTGAAGAATTCTAAAACAATAATCTTTAATGGATATGCAATTATAAAATAATTATCACTTTATATATAAAATGGCCTCACATAAACTCACCGGCCACTTTTATTAGGTACTCCTGTCCAATTGCTCGTTATACTCATACTTAGATCTTATTAATCAGCTATCACATTAGGCGGAACTCAGTGCATTTAGCATGTAGACATGGTCAAGACAATCTCTGCAGTTCAAAACCGAGATCAGTATGGGGAAGAAAGGTGATTTGAGTGCCTTTGAACGTGGCGATGGTCATGGTTGTTGGTGCACATGAAAGGGGACTGTTATGAGTATTCAGAAAATGTGATCTCACATGGGGATTTTCACGCACACCATCTATAGGGTGTTTTCAGAGAATGGTCCAGAAAAGGAAAAAACTATCCATTGTGAGCTTGGTTCACCAGTCCTGGTGGTTGTACGGATTGACTGTTGTTGATGACAGAGGTCAAAGGAGATATGGGCCAGATGGTTCGAGCATGATGGAGACTAGCCACCCGGTTAGACAACCTTAGGTAGGCATGAAAGAGAGCAACTCTCTGAACGAGTACAGTACGGCGAAACTCTTTGAAGGTAACAGCTATGGGTACATAGGCAGCAGCAAGAACACCCCGGGTGCCACTCCTTTCAGCTAAGAAACAGGAAAATGAGGCTCAATTTTGCCAAGCTTCATCGGAAAAAATTGGACAGTAGAAGAATTGGAAAAACGTTGCGCTGGTTGATGGCAGTCTCGATTTCTGGCTGCGACATTTCGGATGGTTAGGTCAGAATTTGGCGTCAACAACATGAAAAGCATGGTTCCATCCTGCCTTGTATCATTGGTACGCAGGCTTGGTGGTGGTGGTGTAATGGATGTGGGGAATATTTCTTGGCATCTTTTGGGCCATTGGTACCAATTGAGCATCGTTTGCACACCTTGTGAGAATCTTATGCCACGAAGGTATTGAGGCAGTTCTGAAGGCAATAGGGGTCCAAACCCGGTTACTAGCAATGGTGTACCTTATAAAGTGTCCGGTGGATGTTTATAGCCAACTCTTCCATATTGAAGGTAAAACTTGTATACGTAATAAAATACCCGGTGTGTTTTCAGTACCTAAGTACAAAAGCAATATGGATCAATGTCTAGCTTTAATCACAGCAAATAAGAACAATGTACAAAGTTACCTTTTTGCAGGGTGGAGTGCCCCTATAAGAGGGGAGGAAAAATGTGGTCAAAAAACTCACGGTTCTGATAGACCTGTGTCACCATAGACTCATTGCCCCATTGGACCTAGTTAAGAAAGTACCATATAATTACAAAAATGCAATATCGCTATCACTATATAGTTCACTATCCAGATAGAGCACTCGCCCCGAAAAAGGGCGACCCCCCTCTCGGCGACTCCACCCAAAACTAACAAAATTTATACAGTACCATACATAAAGAACACAGACATAAGTCCCGATGCGTTTCCCCAAGATATGGTTCATCAGGGGATAATAATTATACATCTGTGATGAGAGATGATGATGGTCCAGGTGATTGCATGATGAGGCCTCAATGTTGTTTTTTCTGTTATTTGCTATACTTTGTCTATTTGCTTTTGTACTTAGGTACTGATATACACCGGGTATTTTATACGTATACAGTTACACAATTGGAGAGTGGCTATATGTGTGACGCCATTTTTATATATAAAGGATAATTATTTTAATGCATATCCATTAAAGATTATTGTTTTAGGAATTTTTCTTTTGACCTGTTGAGACAATCTCAAACAACTTGAACAAGCCAGAAGAAAAGGAAAGTGGGGAGGAATTGGGAGCAGAGATACACCAAGATGTATTCTGGAGGAAAAAGACAATAGACTTTGTTTACCAAGGGCATTATATCCAGCTGTAGTACAATGGGCTCCTGGTACTACCCACATATGAACTAGCCAGATGATTTCTTCAATCAATAAGATATACCTAGCACCAAGAATCTCCATTTCCCACGGCAAGTAAACCTGCTAGAAGTTGTGAAATATGCGATACTTGTAACCCAGGAGGACTGATGCTAACACCAAGGAAGCATTTGGCTAAACACTATATCCTCTCCAGTGGATCCAGACTGAACACATTGAATTACCCAAGAGTGGAAAATACAAGTATGTTCTAGTGGTGGTGGATATGTTCTCAGGATGGCCTGAAGTCTACCCAGTTACCAACATGACTGCCAGAACCACCGTGAAGAAACTATTGACTGAATTGATATGCAGATTTGGGATCCCTGAGGTTATTAAATCTGACCAAGGACCTGCCTTCACTGCAGAAGTAACTAGAGACATTTGGAAACTACTAGGAGCTGACCTAGACCTGCACAACCCCTACCATCCCGAATTCAACAGGAAAGTAGAAAGAATGAATGCCACTCTGAAGAAAAAAGAATAATAATTCTGAAAGCTAGCAAATAAACATCTCTTCCCTGGCCTGAAATTCTACCCATTACACTCTATTCTGTCAGAAATACCCATAGGTAGCCCCACTGGTCTCACTCCTCAGGAGATAGTATTCTCAGGCCCACCCAGACTAGGGAGGTACCATCTAGGGAGGTACAACAGTTGAGTGCAGGGATGATAGCCTTGTAAAATATGTTATAAATCTGTGTAATGATTTGAAACTAATCCATGCCATAGTGTTCTCCTCCATTCCAGATCCAGAGTCTGATCAAAGCTACATCCTGGTGACTTTGTGTGGGTGCAGAAACACATCAGAGATTCTCTGGAGCCCAGATTTGACCATACCAAGTACTCCTGATGTCCCCAACTTCAATGAAACTTGAAGGAAGACCCACCTGGGTGCATGCTTCACACTGCAAGAAAGTGACTGCGACCAATAAGTCATCATGAACTTTTCCTTTATCCTTTCATATGTTGTCTAGTCGGGATGTGTGAAAAAATGCAAGAAGGCCAACTAAGGAGGGTGCCTGATGAATTCAAAGCTAGGGATCAGGTCAAAGCAGGGTTTGAATCACTTACGCCCCAGATAACAATCAACAAGGGTATGAACTGGGTAAATTACATCTATTGTGATCAACAGATGTTTGATAATTACACTCGAGATGCCTTACAAGGCCTAGCAGAACAAGTAGGGCCCACCTCAATCATAGCTTTCCAAAATAGAATGGCTCTGGACATGGTCTTAGCAGAGAAGGGAGGAGTTTTCAGGATGATCCATGACATGTTTTGTACCTACATACCTAACAATACAGGACCAAACGGGAAGGTGACCTTAGCCATTAAAAAATTGGATGATCTTTCTCAGGAGATGAAAAGGAACTCGGGAATTAAGGACCCATGGGATCAGTATTTTTCCTGGATGAGTGGATGGCAGAAATGGTTAGCCCTTT
>JAODAL010079353.1:0-12604 GCA_025379985.1 Phyllomedusa bahiana | reverse complement strand
GGGGAAATTTTTTGGGAACAATCAGAATCCGGCGGGACATTTTAAAAAATTACTGTAAAAATACTGAAAAGAGGGGGTTTTGGCTGAGCTAGCGGGGGCTCGGTTAAGCTGGGCCAAACAAAATAGAAGCACGAAACCCCTTTTAAAACCCCCTAGGGGAAAATTATTGGGCCCAATCAAAATGGGAAAGCGAAAAAGACCCTTTCTAGTTATGGAGAATTTTAAAGCCCAATCAGAATCCCGGCGGGCCCAGTTCAAAAATCCCGTAAAAATGTTTGAAAAGAGTGATTCCCTTGAGCTAGGGGGGCTTTGGCTATCCCGCCAATAAAGATGGGGAGCAAATTTCCTCCATTTTTTGGGGTTATGGGAGATAGGCGCTCTAAAAAATCTCGGACTCAGCGCCGTGGGGGATGAAGTTTTTAATAAAAAAATTTTATTTTTTTTTTAAATTTTAAAACTTAAATTCGTTTAAAAAGCGCTGAAACCTTTATAAAAAAAAAATCAAATTAAACCCCCAAAACAACCCCGTTTGTCCCGGGGAACCCCGGCGCTACCAAAAGGGAAATTTGGGGCTTAGAGAGAATTGGGGGAAAATTTACAGTAATTAAAAATTGTTTTTTAAGCTTTTCTTTGGCCCTGCGAAGCCAGCCAATCAGAATAGGAGAGAAAAAGACCCATTAACCCTAGGGAGAATTTTGGGACCAATAGAATGGGGTTGGGGAAAAGGGGCCCTTTTATATCCTTTGGAGAAGTTTGGCCCAAAATAAAAGGGTTTGGGCCTTTTCAAATACAGAAAAAAGGACCAGAAAGAGATAAATTGGCTGACCCGGGGGGGCTTTTTTTTCCCCGGGCCCAAAATTCAGGGGCGCGAGCTATTCCCCCCCAAATTATGGGTTTGGAGAGATGGGCGCTCGGGAATCTGGCACCCCGCGCCGTGGGCCCCTTTAAAATTTAATTAAAAAAAAAAAATATTTTTTTTTTAAATTGTAAAACTTTAAATTCCAAGAAAAAGACCCAAACCCTTTTTAAAATAAAGAAAGTTAAAAATTTCCCGAAAAACGCTTTTGTCACCGGGGGGGCCCGGCGCTTCATGGGGGAATTGCAAGAGAAAATTTTCCCCGGGAAAAATCCCGTTAATTAAAATTGGGTTTTAAAAGTTTCTTTTTGGGGTGGGAAATAAACCAGCAATGGGAAATAGGAGGGGGAAAATGTCCCTTTTATAACCCTATGGAGGAAAAATTTTGCCCAAATTCAGAATGGGGAGCGCCCAATGTCCTATTTTTCCCTATGGAAAAAAAATTGGGACCTTTTCCATATTCAAAGGTGGGACAGTTAAAAATTACAGAAAAAAATGCAGAAACTAGTATTGGTTGAAAGCGGGGGGGGTGTCCAGCCTTGGGCCAAATCAGAGGCGAGCTACTTTCTCATAGAGTTCTATGGGGGAAAAAAAAATTTCCCTGAGCGCCTCTGTGTTGGCAAATTTTAAAAAAGGGCGCCTTTATTTGGGGCCCTTTGGGGAGGGGAGGGGCGCTTTTTGGGGTTTTTTTAAATTGAAAATTGAAATAAAATTTGTACATGGCCGAAATCTTTTTTAAAAACACTAAGAAGTTGTCCGTGTGTTTTTAAAAAAAATAATTTGTTAAAAAGGGGGTAAAAAAAAAAAATATTAAATCAAAAAAATTTCATTTTTAATTTTTTTATTTTCTTTTGGCCCCTATACTTTTTTGATCCTTGGCAAACGAAAATTTTTTGGGTGCCCTTTTTTGGTGGCTTCTTAAAAAATTCCCAAAGGAGGTGCAAAGCTCTTTCCCCTTTTCCCCCTTCCATTTCTTGGTGGCTCAAAAACCCCCCGGGGTCCGCACCGCTGTTTTGCCCGGGGCCATGTGTCACTTCGTACTACGTAAGGGCTTTTGCGTGCTCCACAATCACTGGAGCATGGGGGGGGTGGTTTTCCAGGGGTTTTTGCCACGCATAAAAGGGAAAAGGTTTGATGGAGAGGCCGAGCTAAACGGCGAAACGCAAAAGGCGGCACGAAGCGGGGTTTTGCAAAAACGGGGGGAAGTGCGAACTCAGACCTGGAGCCTTTTCAGCGGGGGGGCCAGCCCCGGCACCCCTCCAAACAAATTAAAAAAATTTTAAAACAGGGCCCTGGTTTTTTGGGGCCCTTTGGGCCACCAAAGGCCCTTGGGAGAAAAGAGCCCTGCAAAACCCCCTGCGGTTTTGGGGAAGAGCGTGGCCCCGACCCGAGACCACCGTCACCCCAGGGGACTTTCCCCCCCACTCCCCCAGGGGACTGTCACAAAAGTTATAGGGGCCTTTGGGGCCGTGTTTATTTGTCCATGTGTCAGGGGTTGAGAGGGATTTTTTCCGGCCCAAGATGCGGGCCCAACGCGTTTTAAAATTTTTGAACACGGGGCGGGGCCCGGCGGGGCCGGCCTTTTTAGGAAAAAAAATTTTCCCCTGTCGGAATCGGGAAATTGGGGGGCGGGAAAGGGGGACAGACTTGGCCCGGAACCCATTGTGCCACCAGACGGAAAGGCAACTTTCCCCCAAAGGCCCAAAAAAGCCGGGGCAATGCCGACATTCAGGTTTTTTGGTTTTTGGGTTTGGTTTGGGTTAAATGTTTTTTTCTGCTCCCCCCCCTTTGGAAAGACAAAAGGGCTGGCTGCTAAAATGGCCGCTGTACGGGGTTGCAGGTCATCAAACTGGGGGAAAGGGAAAGGGGTAAATGATCTCTGGTGGTGCGGTGGTATTTGGGGCGCCCGGGGGAGGCTAAACAATCTGATCCCTGATCATACTCTGGGGAAGAAAGGGGAAACTGGGGAAAACGCTTTGGGTGGGGGAGGGGGAGGGGGGGCGGAGACAGGGGTTTTGGGACAGTGGTTGGAGGCCCGGGGGTTTGGGTTTCGGGCCCTTTTTTTTTGGCGAAGGGTTGCCTCCATTTAAAAACCATCATTCGCGCTTTTTACTAGACATTTTGGTGGGGGTTTTAAAAAAACCTAAGATTCTGGCCTCTCTTATGGGGTTTTCCCGGAAAAAGGCGGCTATGAAAACCGGGTGAATCAAAGGCTTCTCAAAAAAGGGGCCCAAAGCTTGAGGGGTCCTGGCCCTTTTTTTTAAACGCCGATAAGCGAGGAGCGGGTTTTTCCCGTAAAACCGGGCTGGCGGAATCATATCAGGGGAAATTTTCTGCCCCGCCCTCTCCCTTTTTTGGGGGGGAAACCCTATTGACCCACCCCACCCTTTCTTCCCCCTCGCCCGTGACAGCGCTGGAAAGAAAACCCTTCGGAAAAGACCCAGGGTTTCCCGAAAACCCCCGTATCCCCATCATCATTTTTTAAAAAACCCAAAGGTGAATTGGTCCCCTACTTTTGCTCCAAAGCGCGGGTTTCAAGCAAGGGGCATGAAAAGGCTTTTGGCGCCCGGGGGGTTTTTTTTGGGCCGTTGCCGTTTCCTTATCCCCCTTTGAGGGCACCCAGAAACGGGCGTCGAGCAGAAAAAAACATCCTTTTTGGCCTTTTTGTTTTTTTAAACATGCCTTCTGCCCCCAATGGGCCTTTTGCCCACCCAAGGGGTTCTTAAAAAAAAGGGGTTTATCCACAGGGGGGGTACAAGGGGTTACTTTTGGGGCTGCCTTCGCTTCATTTTGGACGGATCTGATGTTTCTGATTATACATTTGTGGCCGGGGACTGGGAGGACGGGGAAGGAAAAGATTTGCTGGATGGGGGTTGTTTTAAACCCAATGAAAAAAAACGGATTGGGGGGACGCTGTTCGTTACGGGAAAATTCAAAAGGGGCCGACCCAGCGAGGGGACGGGCCTGACTCATAAAAGACGACCCGCGGGCAGTTTTGGCTGTGGGCCACTTTGGGAAGGAGCACCTTCTTTTTCGTACCTCTACCCCCTTTGTCCTATCCCCCCTTTCTCGCTTACCACCTAAATTTTTCGCTCCATTTCAAAAAGAAAAAAATTTTTGAAAAGGTAGGGAAATTTTTTTGGAAAGCCCTCTTATTAAAAAAGGGGCAAATAAAAAACCCTATTCTAAAAATCTTCAAATCAAAAAAAATTGTGGATTGAATTTAAGTGCTAGGTCCCTCTATCAAAAAAGCCGGGCTGCCCAAAAATTTAAAAAAAAAAAAACCACCGGGTCTGAAATTAAAAACGGAAAATAAACGGTTTTTTTTGGCCCCTAAAAATTCATTTGTGGTGACTAAAAATTGCTGTATTAAATTTAACTGAAAAAGTAGCTTACCCAAACAAAGCGGGGGGGACGCCAAAAGTAAAAAAAACACCTTTCTAAAATTTGTTAGGGATAAAAAAACGGTAATTTTAGCACCTATCAATTCCCCTGTGGGGGGAATAAAAAATTGCTGTTTTTAAAATTTTTAAACGCAAATTTAGCTCTTCAACAAAGCTTATTTAACCCAAAAGTGAAAAAAACCCCTTCCCTGAAATGTAAAACGGGAAAATTTAAAGGGTTTTTTTGGGGCACCTATCAATTAAAACCTGGGGGTGACTACAAAATTGCCGGAAATTCAAATTTAACTGCAAAGTAGCTCTATTAAAAAAATTACTGACCAAAAGTGAAAAAAAAACCTTTTTAAAATTAAATTCGGATAAAAAAAGGGGTTTTTTTTGGCACCTATAATTTCACCTGTGGTGACTACAAAATTGTTTAAATTAAAATTTTAAAAAGTGCTGGGTACCCTATCAAAAAGGGGGTTTGGGGACGGGGCCCCAAATAGTAAAAAAAAAAACACCTGCCTGAAAATTTTTTACAAATAAACGTTTTTTTTTTTGGCCCCTTTCCCAATTTTCACCTGTGGTGTTTTACAAAATTCTGTTTTCCCAAATTTTAAAAACTGAAAATTTGCTAATCAAAAAGTTGACTGCCCAAAAAAGTAAAAAAAAACACCTTTTCTAAAATTTGTATATGAAAATAAACAGTTTTTTTGGCCCCTACCCAATTAAACTGGGGTGACTACAAAATTGCTATATTCAAATTTAAGTGCAAGGAAATAAAGGGGCAAAATTTTTTCTAACGAAGGGGGAATTTATTTTAGAATTTCGGGAAAAACTTCGGTTCGGAACAAGTCGAACTTTGGATTTTATTTTCGGGTAAGGGAAGTTTGTTTTTTGGATTAAAAAAAAAAATTGCTGCGACACATGGCGTTTACATGGGGCAAAAACTCTGGGAGGAAAAAGGGGGCATAAAATGCAGACATGGCGAGGTAAAACCAATCAGGGGACCCCCGGGATTCTGTACGTCACCCCCCACATATAAGTCCGGGGCGACGCGGGACTTACCGCTCCCCAACTGAAATGATCGGGGAAGGGGTGTTTCCCGCGGTGAAAAGCTTTTAAATGAAAAATTTGATTTTTTATATAGCGATTTTTTGGGGGGTGTCTCAGCTTGTCCAGGGACTGTTTCTTAAATGTTCTTTTAATTTTTTGGGGAAAGGATCTGAAACCCATTTTTGCTTTCCCATTTGAAAGCGGGAATTTTTAAAATTCAATACCCAAAGGTGGATCTAACCCAGTTTTTGTATTCTTTTAAAAAGAAAACAGGGGTTTTTCAATAAAAAAACCCATTTCTTTTTTGGCTGCTCTTTCTTTTGCGAAATTTTACACCCGGGGGTTTTAATTAACGTTTTTTTGGCGGGTTGGGGACCCCAAAAACCCCCGTTTTTTTTAAACGCCAAAATAAATAAATTTTTCCGGGGACCCCTAATTCAAAAAAAAAGGAAAATTTAAAAAATGTATCTCTTGTTGTTGGGTAAAAAAACACGAAATTTGTAACACGCTACAAAGCTACTATTTTTGTGGGGCCCCAATTTTCTTTGGCGAAAATTTAAAAATTCCAGGGGTTTTTTAAGGCTTGTTTTGGGTTTGTGCTGCCCCCAAAAAACCTTTATTTTTAAATTTCCCAAAAATATAAAATTTTTCCTGTACCAAAATTTCACAAGCAAAGGTTAATTACAACTTTTATCTCTTTTTTGTGGGGGTAAAAAAAAAACGCAATTGAAAACACGCTACAAAGCTACTGGGTTTTTTTGCAGTCAATTTTTTGGGCCCGAAATTTTTTACACCCAAAGGGTTAAATTTAAAGGTTTTTTTGTGGTGTGCTGAAAAAAAAATATACCGTTTTTTTAAAACGCCAAAAATATCCCTTTTTCCTGTAGCCTAATTAAGCCCCGAATTTTTAATTAAGCCTGTTTGTGCTTTTTTCATTTTTGTAAAAAAACACAGTGTTTTTAAAAAACACCCTACAATACATTTTTCCTGGCCCTTTTTTGGGGCGCCCAAATTTTTATTCCAAAAATTTTCCCAAACTTTTTCTGGGTTTAAATTTGGGAAATCAAAAACAGGGGGTAAAATTTTTTCACTACAGATAAACATCATCAAAAAAAATGGGCTTTACCCTTTTAGAAAAAACATATGCAGACAGAGAGGTGGAAGGGTTTGCAAAAAGCGAGTGGCAAATGGGACAAAATTCCCGGAAAAAGGCCCAGGTCGCAAACAAAACAAGGAGAAAGGTTTGCCCGCAGGGGCACTCGGGGAGGCCACAACTGCCCTGTCATTTAGCGGCCCCCGTGGGTTTTTTCCCGCAACCCAAGGGGTTTTTGATTGGTTACTAGGCATCTCTTCCCCCTAGATAAACCCGGGCAAACCCCAAACCAAGGGGGTCGGGGGGAACCTCAACCCCAACCATTAGTTTGGGGTGGCCCGGGGGCGGGGCAAACGGCCCCCACCCGTCCTCAGCCCGCCTCTGTTCCCCCTCCGGGGCCCTCAGGGCCCGGATCTTTCTATGGGGTTTTGGGGGTTTAGCCCACTATATTGCGAGGATGAACCCAAATTTTAGGAGGGCAGTCAGCACTTTCTGGCCCCTGAAGAAATGGGGCCCAATATCCCTGCTTCTTGAGTGGCCCGGGGAAAAAATATAATGTGGAGAGTGGCAAAGGGAGGTCATTTTTGAGAGGTCAGCCTCGGGATACCCCAAAACCCGGTTTTAATGGGGACAGCGAGTGAAAAAAACAAAAAGATATGATTTTACCCGGGCCCCCTTTGGGGGCCGGGGGAGGCAAGGGGTTCATCATCGTTTAGGGGGAAGAGGGTTTTGCCCTTTCGGGTAAGGGAAACAGCGCAGCCAGCAAGGGGGGTCTTTTTGGCCGGAGTCAGCAGGGTAGCACCCGTGTGGGGGTCGGGAGCCAAGGAAAACCCCGGGTAAAAAACCCGCCCTTTGTAGGGCCAAGAAAGTAGCAGCACAGGGGGTCCCGCCAGGCAAACGGGGCAAATATTAACTCCGTGCGGGACCGGGTTTGGCGGTAAAATCCGATAATCGGCGGGGGACATTCTTTGCTAAAGGGGCACCGGGGGGACCGAAAATGGTAAAAAGTAGGGAACTGTGGGCCGAAAGTGGGAAAACGTGGGCCCGGGGGGCAACGTTTGGGGGTCAAGGCCCCCGACAAACACATGCCCGCCCTCACCAAACCGTTGGGCCGGGGGAAAACGTGGGCCCCAAAGTGGTGGGCCATCTTCCGGCCCGGCAAAAAAGCAAGCCCGGGAGGGGCCCAGTGGGAAGGGATGCCATTGGATCCGTCAAGGCTTCCCCCAAACCCCTTTCAGAAGGGGGCTCTTTTTTCCTTTGAAAATCCCTCCCGGGTCCGATGCCCCCTTTTCCCGCTCGTAATCATTTCCGCCAGCTGTCGTTCGCGAGGCATTGCAAAAGACCCAAAATTTTGCGCCAACCCCCTAATTGGGCAGCGCTTGGGCCTGGGTTCCTGTCCAAGTTGTTGGTACTGCAGGGCCCTCCCCTTTTAAAAAGGTGGACTTTTGCACCGTTCAAGAACTAAAACCTTTTTTCCCAGCCGAGATTTGGGGAGTTCCAAGGGGGGGAATTTCTTTTCCCCAAAAAGGAAATACCAAACAATTCATAAATATTTTTGAAAAAGAAGGGGGGTCAAATCCTTGAGCTTATCGGTTTTTTTTCCCCAAAGGGGCACGGCCTCGGGACGTCTGGGAAAATGTAACTAAAGGTCAGGGGCCGAACCCTGCCTTTACGGGGCCCCCTGGGTGGGAAAGTGCCCTTTCCCCCCAGGGGACACCAAAAACTTGGACAGGGGACGCCGCTTTCCCTCCACGTTGGGCAAAAATGCTGCACCTTTCGCCAATGTCCCCCTCCCCCTCCTCCCCCCACCCCCACCATCTCAGCCCCCACAAGTACTGGCTCATCAACCACATGGTTTTGGGCCCCAGGGGGTGTCCCCACAGTTTTTAACCTGGTTGCCTCGGGAACGAAGTCACACAGGGGGGGAAATGCTCCGCGTCATTTCAGCAAGAAATCGATGTGTGGGTTTCTTCCCCGCCAACGCAAATTTGGAAACCCTGGTGCGGGCAATGGGGGGAAAAATTTGGGGTCCCCCCCTTTCCCGAGGAGGGATGGTCCCTCCCCTGATGGCGCCCCGTGTTCAAAATTTGGGTTTTGAAAAGTTTTCCCGAAAATTTTTCCCCCGATCTTTGAAAATTCTGAAAATGGCCAGGGAAAAAAATGTGCCCTGCACTTTATTTCCCTTTTGTACAAACCAGGAAAACCTTCCCCGAGTTGGGAGCGGGCCCGAAAAGGCCTTTCCCCCCCCACACTCTAAAATGCGATGTTTTTCCCCGCTGGGGAATTTTCCCGCCTGCACATTTTGGAAACCAAAAGAATTGGAAAAGGAAAAGGCCATTTAAAATTTTTTTTATAACCAGGCAGGGCAGAAAAAATAAACCCCCCTGGGTAACTTGAGGTTAAACCCTGGCACTCATGCGTGACAAACCGCCCTTTGTTGAGGGGCCCTTCAGGGGGGCAAGGGTTTTTTGTCTTTGCCAGGAAATCGGGATGAATAACTCCTTCCAAATGGTTTATTTCCGGAACAGGGTGCGGGAAAAAACTTTGTGCAGGGGGAATGGCGGGGAAAAAACCCACATCTCGTGGGGCCCCATGAGTTTCCCGGGGGGACTGAAATGGAGGAGGAGGAAAGGGGGAGGAGGATACATTGGAGCAGAAAAAAATTTTTTGGGGGAAAAAAAGAGTGGATTAACTACCCGGGGACAAGAGAAAGGGGGAGCAGGGGGGCGCTGGAGGGGGGTTTTATTGGGGAAGGGGAAAACAGGCAGAAAAAGACCCCCAAGCAAACCCGGGGAGTATACAGGGGAAAAGGAGGGGAGGGAGCCCCCTTTGGGGTCACTTGTGCAGATGGCCCGCAAAGGGGGTTATTTTCCTGGTAGTGACAGCCAATAGTTTAGCATCCGGAGAGGGGGTGACTTCTGGGTCCCCCACCCTATTGGACCCTCCCTACCCCGGGCCAAAATGGGGGGCCTTTTTCCCAGCCCAAGGAGAGGGGGAAAACAAAAATCAAAATATAGGAAAACCTCCTAATCAGTTTTGGGCCCCTGCCTTGGTGCGGCATCGGGCCTTTTTCCCCTGGAAGGTTGCCGGGGGGGTTTTTCCGCACTCCTAAACCCTTTTGCCCCTGGCCCCTGGGGGGAAATGGGGGGGTAGGACATACCAAAACCCCATTTGTAAACCCAAGTCTGGATTTACTATGAGCAACCCCTTACCCCGCCTTGGGAGGGCCCGCGGGAGCAGCAGCAGCAGGGCCCCGGAAACAGTCCCCCGAACCAAAAAAGGTTTTTGGCCTAAATTGGACAGGGATTCTCCACCTCAGTTTTGAAAATCTGTGGGGCCCGCGGGGAAACCAAACTGGATGTGTGGCCGCAAAATTTGGGCCCAGTTTGCCCGTGGAGAATCTGTCCCTTTCCCACCTTTGTGTTCTCAGGGGGCGGGGGTTTTCAGTGTGGGGGGGCCCTCGTTAACCCCAAAAGAACCCCTTGTCCATGGGGAAATGTGGAACGGGCTGACCTTTGGGAAAAATGGGAAACAGGATGGGTTTGGCCAGGGTTTTTACACAAAAAAAAGCCTTTTTTCATTGGGTTCAAAAACCTGCCTCAGCCACTTTCTGAAAGCTGCCAACCCATGATGCCCCCCACCCTTTTGTGCCAGTTTCTCCCAAAACTTCCTTTCCACCAATTTTTTACCAGGGACGGGGATTGCCACCCCCTCAACACTTGTCATTTTTTGCCATTCTATGACCTCTGCTGTGTGTTTGCTTTTGCCGTGACATCCACACTGGTCATTGTCCCCACTGTTGACCTCATGCTGCTGTGTGGTGCTCCCATTTTCCCCACACTGTGTCATTGTGCCATGCCTGCCCCTCATGCTGCTGCCGCCGTGACCCCCGCTCTCGTATTGTCCCACTCTGTGGCTTCCCTCGTTTTGCCACCTCCGGAATGTCAATGTCCACTCTCTGCTCATGTGCTGCTGTGACTTGCCATGCCCTCCAAAAAGGTAATTGTGCCACTCCCTGTCTCTGCTGTGCTGTGGCCCTCCCCCCCTGTGTGATTGTGCCACTCTGTGGGCTAATACTGTTTTCCCCCCTCCAAAATGTCATTGTGCCACTGCCGATCTCATACCTGCCCGTGACCTCCACACTGTGTGATTGTGCCACTCGGGGCCCAAAATACTGTTTTCCCGCCCCCCAAAATTTTCATTTGCCACTGCCTGTTTTTCTAGCTGCCCCCGGGTTTCCACACTTGTGACTGTGCCATCTGTGGTCTAATATTTTTACCCGCCTCCAAAATGTCATTTGCCATCCCCTGCCCCTCTGCTGCTGTGGTTTGCCCCCGTCACCTCCACATCTGTCACTAATGTTCCCAAACCGAGTCTCAGTTGTTTTTTCCAGTTTTCGCTGGAGACTTTATCGGTCCATTCCCGGTGAGTTTTTTGGGGCGTTTTGCCCCCCTTAAGTGCCCAGGGAATTTTATAGTGAAGCGATTCTAAAAGCGGGGCAGTCTCTGGGGGGCATACTAAAAAACAAAATTTTATGAAGACCAAAAACCCAAACTCCCTTGCATATTTAAGATGGCACAACGTTCTACAGCACCCTGCAGGCTCTTGCAGCCCGGAATAGTGTTTTTTAACGCGATTGTGCCCAAGTAATTCGGAACGAAAAAAAAATTTTTTTCGGAAAAATCGGCGAAGTGACCGAATCGAATTTTTGAGAAATTCGGCCATCTCTAGTAACCTATCAAAAAAAGCTTGACTGACAAAAATGAAAAAAAAAAAACCCCGTCTGAAATGTATAGGATAATAAACGGGATTTTTTGGACCTTCAATTAACCTGTGGTGACTCAAAAAATTTCTGTATTCAAATTTAACTGAAATAGCTTTACAAAAGCTTGATGACCAAAAGTGTTTAAAAAACACCTGTCTGAAATGATAAGATATAAACTGATTTTTGGCATATCAATTCCCCTGTGGTGATTTAAAAATTGTGTATTAAAAAATTTAACTGCAAAGTAGCTTTTCAACAAAGCTTGACTGACCAAAAGTAAAAAAAAAAACACCGTCGGGAAAATGTATCCGGATAAAAAAACGGTTTTTTTGGCCCCTATAAATTCACTGTGGTGACTACAAAATTGCTGTATTAAAAAATTTAATGCAATGCTCTTCAAAAAAAGCTTGACTGCCCAAAAAGTGAAAAAAACACCTGTCGAAAGTATACGGATAATAAACGGTATTTTTGGCCCTATCAAAAAAAATGGGTGACTACAAAATTGCTGTATTCAAATTTAACTGCAAATTTAGTCTATAAAACAAAGCTTGACTGACCAAAAGTGAAAAAAAAAAAAACCTGTCTAAAATTTAAAACGGTAATAAAAGGTTTTTTGGGCCCTATCGTAACTGTGGTGATAAAAAAGTTGTGGATTAAATTTTACTGCAAGGTGGCTTATAAACAAAAGCGGGCCTGCCCCAAAAAGTGTAAAAAAAAAAAGTATTGAAATGTATACGGATAATAAAAGGTATTTTTTGGCACCTTAACCTGTGGGACTACAAAAATTGTGGATTAAAAAAATTTAACTGAAGGTGGCTATATAACAAAGTGGATGGGCAAAATTGAAAAAAAAAACCCTATCTAAAATGTATATGAAAAATAAAAGGGATTTTTGCACCTAAAAATAGCCCTGCAGTTACTAGAAAGATCTGTACCCTAATTTAAGGCAATGCAATGTTTAAAAAAAAAGTTTTGGTGTACAATACCCCAGTATCCTTTTAGGCTTGTCTGTTTCCCGCCGCGAGGCCCCCCCCGCTCCCCCCCTTGACTTTACGCGGTAGATGCTCCTTTTTAAAATTTCTCTCCCTAATACCTAAATCTCAAATTTCTGATCAAACTAAGTTCTAGGGACCCCAAGCTAAAAGTAGAGCTGCTCTGGAAAAAAAAATAAAATTAATTTCGCTGAGCTGTTTGTGAGTTTTTTGGACAGAGGTGGCGCACGTCCTACTGCTAAAAAGACGTGAAACCTGATCTTGAACGGAAGGGTGTTTATGTAAAACGAGGTCATGTGATTTTTCCAGCCAATCACAACCATAACATCCCATTTCATGAGTCGCAAAAAATCTCACCCTGCTCTTTCTGTAAGTGTTTTGCTGGCCCCCAAAAATTAAAGGAAGCGCCGAAAAGGCACGATTTAAATAGATTACGCACAGATTTTAACCTTTAAAATT
>JAODAL010079352.1:0-12604 GCA_025379985.1 Phyllomedusa bahiana | reverse complement strand
TTTTTTTTTTTTTTTTTGGGCAGTTTTGTAAAATTTAGACAGCATCACAGGTTTGTGATGAAAATTAAAAAATTATTTTTATGTGTTTCCCCACAGATTCCAGAAAGTAAGTAAATTGTGACATTTAACCCCCGGGGAGTTTTCAGTCAGGACCTTTTTCAAAATTATGTCACACCTAAAAGGAATAGTAGAAGTTCAATGGGGGCCATAGCCAAAAGGTAGCGTGGAGAGCTTCCAATTATTTCAGGGTCCGGTGTGTTAATAATTTTGAAAAAGGTCCATGACCGAAACGTCAGTGATTAAGTGTCACAATTTATCTTACTTCGGGAATCTGTGGAGAACAGTCAATAAGATATTTTTTATTTGTCATCACAACCTGTGGAGTGCTGTCTAATATTTACAACTTTGGGACAAGCGCCTCTACTATATTCAAAATTATTTTTGAGTGCCGCTTGATTACGAATATTTGCCCAGTTTTCGGGAAAGAACATGAACATGTTGGTGCGAAGGGGGGGGGCTTGAATCCACAAACCGCAGACAAAAAAACGCCCCCCTACGTGACAAAAAAAAAGACAAAAATATCGGTCGGGAATCAGACCGGTATTTGGTCTTTGCCGTGCAAACGCAGCCTTAATGTATCATTCACTGAATTATTAAGAAATTGTCAAGAGTTATGTTGAAAGCTACAGTATGTGAAGCAACTGTATACATTCATGTCACTGTACTTCCGTTTACTCTGGGAGGGAGCTGATATTTGCCTATGATGTCGTATTATCATGTATGATTTTGGCATTAAGACGCCAAAATTTTTTTGCATAATAGTGTAGAATGCACCTGATTTATGAAGCCCCTCTACTTTGGGTCATAAATCAGGCGTATTCTAGCACAGAAAATTAAATTCGGCTCAGGTAAACCAAATTTGAAAGTGGTTTACCTGCT
The DNA here is from genome assembly GCA_025379985.1 of Phyllomedusa bahiana. Classification (NCBI taxonomy): domain Eukaryota; kingdom Metazoa; phylum Chordata; class Amphibia; order Anura; family Hylidae; genus Phyllomedusa; species Phyllomedusa bahiana. The sequence continues at coordinate 11,665 of JAODAL010079352.1, read as the reverse complement.
CCACAGTAATGTGCCCGGGGAAATTTCCGTAATGAAGCTATTAATCTGTTAGCTCCGTTTCAGTTCTAGTGCGCCCCCGCATCCTGCACGCCCTCCGAAACCCGGCACATTATGCTATGTAATGCGCCTGATATTGGCGTTCGGCGATTTTTTAAAATATAGCGAACGGGCTGCCACTAGCTGTCAGGCTGGAAAGACGCCAGACTTCTGGCGCATCCCCGTTTTAACATGTCGCCCCAGGTATGTAACATTAGAGCTTCCACTGCCCTTTACCAGGATTAAACCCTTTCTCATAGCCTAGATCACTAGGTGTGCACCATAATTTTCCTTGTACTGCTCTCCCTAGGGGATCTTTATATTAACCCCATCACTGCCTAGAATTTCCAGGGATTGTTTTATTTAAACCCCTTCCTGCCCTAAAACACCAGGGATCCTTACAATAAATTTTGCCAAAGACCACCAGAGATCCTTCCATTTACCCCCTCACTGCTCTAAACTACCAGGGATGCTCACATTAACTCCTTCACTCCCGTAGACCACTAGGTAATGCAAAATTGACACCCTACTGCTCTCCAAATGGGATCCATACACTAACCTCCTTAATGCTAGACCACCAAGCATCCTTAAAATAACCTCCTCAGTGCCCTATACCAACAAGGGTCCTTATTATGGTGTTTATTATAGTTACATTTAGGGGACATAGCATGTAATATAATTATTTTCTGGGAATACAGGGTATAATACAAATAATTTCAGGGGGTAACGTGTGTAATTTTAATTTCATAGGACACAGCATGTAATATAATTTCAAGGGGTATAGTATATAATATAAATAATTTGAAAAGGTACAGTGTGTGATATAATACATTTAAGGGGTTACAGTGAATAGCAGCTTTTATGTTCTACTGTCCTACATGTTTAAGGAAACAGAGATTGGGGGGAATTAAAGCAGAATTTGCTGTATTGCATGAAGCTATTTTCCTCTCAATATGGAGCGGAGTGATATTGCATGTGGGCTGTTTGCACACTATTAATGCAAAATAATGTAACATGTACAACATTCAAATACGAAACTGGTCTCCAAAGTTCCCTGTGAAATTACAATTCTGGAGCATCTTCTCTTCTAACTCTGTGCTGTGCTGCTCCTCTGTTCTACTAGAAATGTATTACTGAATCAGGCAGATGGGGGTTACTATTCCAGTTTTCAAAGAGGTGTGTCCCTGCACACACTGACTCAGCAAGCACTGATTTAAAAATTGGAATGGTAACATCCAGATGACATATTCAATAATACTTGTTTATATGGAATAACAGAGGAACAGCACAGAGTTATGAGAGAAGATGCTCCAGAATTGTTTTTTCACAGGAAACATAAGGATTTTTGAAAACAGACATATCAAGAACAACCTGGGGCGTAACTAGAAATGGCAGGGTCCCATAGCAAACTTTTCAATGGCACCGCCTCCCCCCGGTCCATTAAAAACCAAAAAAACTTATCACATGTTCCGGCAAGAATAACGGCAAAAATAGTGTACACCAGACACATTCTGCATACACCAGTCACACCCCCTTCACAGCCCGCACACAGGTCCCATCCTGCTCAGTGCGGTCACACGCTAGACACAGCCCGCACACACTGGTCACACACTAGATACATCCCACACACGCTGGTCACACACCAGACACATCTCGCACACATTGGTCACACGCTACACACATCCCACACACACCAGTCACAAGCTAGACACATCCCACACACACCGGTCACACGCTATTCACATCCCGTACTGACCATCAAAACGCTAGTCACATCCGTAACCCATCAAAACGCCAGACACATTCCGCAAACACCGGTTCACATGCTAGACAAATTCGCACATGCCCTAAACGCGAACACATCACAAAACACACTGGTCCCCACGCTACACACATCCAACACACACCACGACACATGCCCACCCCGTCCCGCACCCCAACCGGTCACACGCTACACACATCCCACACACCGCACACATGCCAGACACATCCCGAACACACCGGTCACACATCACATACACGCTGGTCCACACAACAGACAGGTACTGCTATTTCTGATATTATTGGACTGCGATTTTTTATTTACACAATAGATTTTTACTTAAATTTTTTGTTATGGGAGCATTTCCCTCTTCACCCTGCATTGAATACTGGTCACTTACATAGATATTACATTTTTTGGTCTGCCAGCATTGATTAAGTGACAGCATTTTTGAAGTGACTATGAATTTTGACCGAATCAACATTATCTCTACTCCCACCTGATTGCTTTGTCCTTTCTTCACAGGTACGTGGGGTGAACTACACCCCGTTAGCAAACCCCTCTGCAATATCTGTATGAATATTTTAGTATATTTTGAATGGTACGTCATTCTGCGTGACTACAATCACCCATTATCTTCCCAAAACTGCTGTTATGTCATTTTCTATATTGTGTGTCCTGGTATTTTGCCGTGAATCCCAGCTCTGTTTCAATTAATTAGGATGTGTTTCTATGTTTAAGTAAGCCTATACCAATTAGCCTTTGAAGAACTTCCTTGCTGCTACCCTCTTTATAACCCCACCCTTTTTCTGTCACCTGAAAGTGGTGATCTAATCAATAGACACTTAAAATTGGGGGCTCTGGGTCTGCAAGACCTTTTGGTCTGCCAGCATTGATTAAGTGACAGCATTTTTGAAGTGACTGAATTTTGACCGAATCAACATTATCTCTACACCCACCTGATTGCTTTGTCCTTTCTTCACAGGTACGTGTGTGAACTACATCCGTCAGCAACCCCTCTGCAATATCTGTGTGATTATATTGTATATTTGAATGGTACGTCATTCTGCGTGACTACAATCACCATCATCTTCCCCTAACTGCTGTTATGTCATTTTCCTATATTGTGTGTCCTGGTATTTTGCCGTGAAGTCCCAGCTCTGTTTCAAATAATTAGGATGTGTTTCTATGTTTAAATAAGCCTATACCCAATTAGCCTTTGAAGAACTTCCTTCATGCTATCTCTTTATAACCCCACCGTTTCTGTCACCTGAAAGTGGTGATCTAATCAATAGACACTATATATTGGGGGCTCTGGGGTCTGCAAGACCTTTTGGTCTGCCAGCATTGATTAAGTGACAGCATTTTTGAAGTGACTATGAATTTTGACCGAATTGTGGCCGAAGTGGGCAGAAGGGGCAAAAAAACGTATCTTTTAAGTACCCTGGGCTTTCTTACCTACAGCTTTGTCACCCATGCTTACATTTGCAATCTATCTTGCTGCCCTCTTCCTCCTTTCCTAACCGCCCAGTCATGCCTCCAAAAAAACTCTTTCCACATTAGCTCCTCCCCTCCTTCCCTCTACCATGCACGCATCTCATGCATAACTTACTTACTTCCCTACCCCAAACCATCCTCTTTCAGGGTTGCTTGCACAAACATCGCTCATTTTCATCAGGTGAACCATCTGCAATCATTTTCATTCCCCCTGCTTCTTGCTGCAGGAGACATCTCTCCCAACCCCGGTCCACCTTCCTTTTACTGCTCATCCCCACCTCTTTCCCCCACAGAAACCCTCTAACCTGCGTAATATTTGTTGTACGTCTTTCCTCTCCCATTTAATGTGCTTTGGGGAACGCCCGATCCGTCTGTAATAAACTCACTGCTGTCCATGAACCTGTTCCTTTTCAAAACTCCCTTAATCTCCTAGCTCTCACAAAAAACTTGGCTCCAGCAATTCAGACACCGCACCCTTGCTGCCCTCACCTACGGTGGCCTACACTTCACCCACACCCCAGAGCTGACAGGCTGGGTGGAGGAGTTGGCATACTTCCTCGCTCCACATTGAAACCTACCAGGTCTTTCCCCCCTGTACCCTCACTCACTTTCCCCTCCTTTTGAGGTCCACCCCTCAGACTTTTTCCGGCCATTTTCCATCAGAGTGCGTTGTCTACAGACCCCCCGGCTCACCCCGCCAGTTTCTGGATCATTTGCTGCCGGGCTTCCTCATTTCCTCTCGACTAAAATACCCACACTAATCATGGCGATTTCAACATATCATTGACTACCTATGTCTCCTTCCCCCTTTCAGTTTCTTTCACTAACCTCTTCTCTTGGCCTCTCGCAGTTTCCTGACTCTCCAACTCACAAGGATGGGAACTCTCTTGATCTGGTCTTCTGTCGCCTCTGCGCAATTTCGAATCTTACTAACTCTCCTTATGAACTCTCGGATCATAACCTTATCTCTTTTACTATCAACAACTTTCAGCCTTCTCTAGACACACCTACCCATCGCCCATTCCAAAATCTCCGCTCTATAAACACTCAGGAGCTCACAGACACCATACAGTCCTCACAGCCTCCAATCTCCACTCTCTCCTGTCCTGACCTGGCTGTTAAATATTACAATGAAACTTTTCAACTACCACCCTGGACATATTGGCACCACTAACACACTGCACCACCAGAGTCAGACGCCCGCAGCCTTGGCACACGCCTCAGACTCGCCTCTGCAGCGCTGTTCCAGGTGCGCTGAGCGTCCTGGGAGAAAGTCAAAGCTAAACCTGCAGACTTTCTCCACTACAAATTCATGCTCAGGACCTACCACACTGCCCTTCACTGTGCCCCAAAAAAAAATATTTCACCTCCCTCATCTCCACATTATACAACAACCCAAAACGCCTGTTTGACACCTTCCACTCCCTCCTAAGGCCCAAAGCTCAGGCCCCAGTCACTGACCTCTGTGCTGAAGACCTGGCCACTCACTTCAAAAACAAAATTGACAGCATCCGGCAAAACATCACATCACAATCCCCAATTAAAACCCACCTGTCCCTCCCCGCACATCCTCTAATCTGCTCTCAGCTCTTGACCCGACATCAGAAGAAGTTCCAGGCTTTCTCCTGTCTGCACGCCCCACCACTTGCTCTAGTGAACCCCATTTTCCCCCCCACCTTGTCCAGTCCATTTCTCTAGCTGTCCCTCTCACACCTCAAATACAATCTGTAACCTCTCTCTCTCCACTGGGATCTTCCCATCTTCCTTTAAACACGCTGTTATAACTCCCTTACTTAAAAGCCCCCTTTTGGACCCATCCTGCGCTGATAACTACCGACCAGTCTCTAACCTGCCCTTCATCTCCAAACTCCTGGAACGCTTGGTCTACTCTCCCCCTGATCCGCTATCTCTCTGCTAACTCTCTTCTAGACCCTGCAATCCGGTTTCTGCACCCTACAAATCCACAGAAACTGCTCTTTCTAAATTTTAAAATGATCTGCTGAAAGCAAAATCGCAGGGTAACTACTCCCTTGCCCGCTTCTTCTGGATCTCTCTGCAGCATTTGACATGTTGATCACCACCTCCTCCTCAAACTTTGGGCCGCGCCATCGGTATCCAGGACACCGCTCTCTCTTGGTTTCTCTTCCTACCTCTCTGACCGCTCCCTTTATATTTCATTTTCAGGTTTCTCCCCCTCTCCTCTTCCTCTTGCTGTCGGGGTTCCTCAGGGATCCATTCTTATCCTCTCCTCTTTTCATTGTACAAGCTCCCATTGGACGAACCTCAGTAATTTGGCTTCCAGTACCATTTTTACGCTGATGAAATCAACTATACACTTCCTCCCCGAGACATCACTCCTGCCCTGCTACAAAACACCAGTGATGGTCTGTCCGCGGTCTCTGACATCATGTTCTCTCTCTATCTCCAACTAAACCCACTAAAATGAACTTCTAGTCATCCCACCATCTACTAACCGACCTCACCCTGCTATTTCTCTCTCAGTGTGTGGTTTCCACCATAACTCCTAGGGAGCAGGCCCGATGTCTGGGGGGTTTTACTGGGCTCTGATCTGACCTTCACCCCCTATATCCAATCCCTTGCCCGCTCCTGTCACCTGCACTGCAAGAACATCCCAGAATCCGTCCATTTCTCACTTTCAAACAACTCAAACTCTCATTGTTGCTTTTATTCATTCTCGCTTGACTCTGTAACTCCCTACTTGTTGGGCTTCCTCTCTGCAAACTCTCCCCTCTCCAATCTGTCCTAATGCAGCAGCCAGGCTTGTCTTTCTTTCCACCGCTATACTGATGCCTTCCCTGTGTCAGTCTCTGCACTGGCTGCCTTTTCAGTACAGAATACAACAGAAAATCATCACTCTCACACATAAGGCTCTCCACAGTGCTGCACCCCATACAATCCTCCCTTATCTCTGTCTACCCACCCCCAACCCCCTCTCTCCGCTCTGCACTGATCTAAGATACAACACCTCACTCATCCGAACCTCCCATGCCCGTCTCCAAGATTTTTCACGTATTGTACCAGTTCTCTGGAACATGTCACCCCATGTGATCAGGCACACTCACAACCCTCACAGTTTTTTAAATGTGCTCTGAAAAACTCATCTTCTTAAAACAAGCCTATCAAGATCCCTAATTATCAACCCCCCAAATTCTGTCACAGATTCGTCACTTCCTGCACTTTGGCACCCACAGGCACTAGCTATATATAGATGTATGGTTGGGATGGCAGGTTCATCCACATTTTATGTATACTACCCCATATTTATGTAACATGGCTGGTTCATGGTAAACCAAGCACTTGTCACCCTTTGTTTCACCCATACACCCTAATAGATTGTAGGCTCTTGCGAGCAGGGTCCTCATACCTTGTGTCTCATCTGTCAGTAGCTTTTTTATAATGTAATGTCTGATTTGTCTGTGCTTATTCCCTCTATATTGTAAAGTGCTGCGGAATATGTTGGCACTATATAAATAAAGATTATTATTACATACACACACACATCACAGACACCAAGACACACATATATACGTACACACACATATATATATTCATACACACACATTACAGAAACACACATCTAAACATACAGGCACATCCCTATAACACACACACTTTTCATGCAGTCCAGACGTTTTCAGAAGACACAAACTGGGGGAAAGGGGGGGAGACATGGCACAGCTTCCTGTAGTGCGCTTCTCTCTGCCCCGCCAATGCAGGCACCCCTCCTCCACCAGCCCGACTGTGCACTGAAGGGAGGGGGCCACATACAGCAGCAGCAGCTCAGTGTCCGCACAGAGGAGGAGGGGGCCACTGAGGGAGCAGATCTCTTAAGATACTTTTAAGCAGCCCCGTGGAGCTGTGAGGTGACCAGCTGCTCCCTAGTGACACTATGCATCTTATGACAGGGCCCAGCAGGAAGTTTCTGTTAGCTGCCAGCCGGGCCCCCAGGGAGTGTGGGCCCCGAAGCAGTCGCAATGGCTGCTATGGCGGTAGTTCCGCCACTGCCTTAGAATTGCCACTGCCAGAATTGATGCATGGCATCAAACATTTGTAAACCATCTTAGCTGTGTTGTTCTTATAACACACTTTACAGATAAAACTCCAACAATACTGTGGCATTACTTTTGCTATGGCTGCAGCTTTACTTCTATGTATCTAACATACTACATATATAAGGATAACCAAGAAAGCAATAACATGATAAGTTCCTAGCAAACCAAACATTTCTAGACTTACTTATAGAACTTTCAACTTTCTCCTTCATTGAATAGATGGACACCTTCTCTGCAGGATCATTACTTTTTTTCCATATGTTCTTAAGGAGCAGTGGATATCGGGTAAGTCGGTGTAATGGTGCTACCAGCAAATCGGTGAGGTGCAATCGTCTACACTGCTCCTGTTGTTCACACCACTATAAAAGCACAAAGGAAAAACATATTGCCTAAAAAAAACCAATGACTGTGTAGGGAAATCACTTTTTGTAAACGGCATTAGGAATAATAATACCCACTCTAGTCTTAAAGGGGTTTTCGTACCATGCTGTTTTATGAAGCCGTGGCTAGCTTCATACTCACACTTTCTTGTCAGGATGTGGGTGGTTCTACAGCACTGATTGGCATATCAGCTCTGCTATTTCTAGCTGAGCCTGTTACAGTGCCATGACTACTACTGGACATGGACATCTACTGGACTGCACAAGGCTACAGAGCTCTAAAGGGTTAAAGCTTGACAGTAAATAATGTAAATGAGCTCCAGACTTTCAAGACAGGGAGTGATTAATTATTCCAACCACCACTGCTTCAGCCTGTAATAACAGAGAGAGAGGTGGCCAGTAACTAAAGAAGTGTGTGCAAAAGCAGGAGATGAGATCTGCTCCTAACTTTAAAGAGAAGCAAAATCAGAAAAGCAATGTATTTGGTAATAATCTTTATTTACTTTTTCCTACATGTTTAAAACTAATCAATATGGCAAGAAATTCCCTTTAAGCTTAAAGCATCTGTTATATGAGAATAATGATATAGTAACAATGCACAATTGAGATATTATGACTAGTAGAAAATAACAAGTTTTTTGGTCTGTACTTCCCCTTTAAATTCTTTCCATCACTACTTAACAACCAGCTATACTTCCTGTCTTTTAAAGGGCATTGTCCAACATATAGAATACTATTTTATTAAACACTGTTATGTTATGAAATTCTGCAATAAAAAAGAATAATTGCAGATTTCAAGTAAGAACAATTATTATCCTTTATTGATCACTGCTGTGGAGTCCCCATGATTTACAATACTAGCAGCTGAATGTGGGTGGCACTGCAGTGTGAATGACAGCTTTTGCAATTATTTTGTAGTAAAAATTCATTGCACACAACTTTATTCACAACTACTGTACACACTAGTGAAAAGACACATACTACATATGGTTGCAATAAAAGTAAATAAACCATTTGGAATTATCTAGATTTCTGCATTAATTACTAATAAAATGTGGTCTGATTATTACCCAATACACCGTAATAAACACAATCCAACAACACTAAAAACATACAAACAGTTGTAATGTTCATGTATTTTACTGAGCAAGTGCAAGGAGAAAACAGAATCACCTTTATTTTGCAATTTCTTCTACCAATGTTTCTTTTACCTGCCAATATGATTTGTGCAACACTGAGAAGGAATTTTGGAGTATTACTTTCAGCAAATATGTCTCTGTTCCTTATGCCTGGGATGCTTTGCTTACACAGCCTTTTTCAGGTCATGCCACAGCATCTTGATAGGACCTGTCCATTTCAAAACACAAATTATCTTTTTCAAGCCTTTACTATATGTACTTGTGGGCTTTGGGTCAATGTCATGTTGTATCACCTAATATCTTTGTAGCCTGAGTTCATAGACTACTGCTCTCACATGTTTTTAAACACCTTTGAATTCAATGGGCCTCATTTATGAATGCTGTCTAACAGTAAAAAGACTCGCTTTAATCAAAGATCAGCTTTAAAGAAGTTGTCTCACTACATTGATTCATCTTACCTCAGTCCTGTTTTCTCGGTTTTGTTTTTGAATACAGGGACGTGTTTACTGGCTTCTACTAGGCTGCAGTAGAAGCCAGGTCTGTAGCTATAGCAACCAGTGCTGTCAGCCTATCATGAGAGATTGAACAGGTCTGTAGCTATAGCGACCTGAGGAGCTGATGCAGCCCATACAAGAGGGGATATCTAGGAATAGGTAGGACACTGTTAATGGACATATATTGCAAAGTGACTTGTTGTTGCAAGATCTTTAACATAAAAAGCAATTCTTGTAGAGATGAAACCCTTTAAGGTATGTTCACACAGCTTATTTTGGATCGCATTTAGCGGCGTATTGCGCTTAATATGTGGGGAAATGCGCCCCCTAATTACGGTAATCCATAGCTCTCATAGAGAACTATGGAATATGCCTCCTCCCCCGCACGTACAATACGATTTATTGTACGCACGGGGAGATAAGTGACATATCAATTACTTGCGGCAATTACGCACCACGAGTAATGCATGTCTATGGGGCTGCCGTCCCCCCGTGTCTCAGGAGTACGTGCTGATCAGTGCGAGCTCACGAAACACACGATGTACTGCGGCACGCACTGTATGCAGCGCAATACATCGTGTGAACATATCCTAATGTTTCAGAGCAGTTAAAAAATGTATTTGGGCAGCAAAGACTGCATAATTCTCTTTGCGGTTTTTACCCTGTGCTATTAATTTGTATGGGTGTTTCAGAACGAAAACAGTTTTGAAAAACTATGGCAAAAACCTGATCAAAAACTGATCAAATCCTTATTCTACATACAGCAAGAGCCAGCACAGGTATTGCTGGGACCTGTGGTCCTCCAAGCAGGATCAGTACCATAGTTTCTACTCTATTTCTCTTATTTCCAGCCTGTCTATAACCTTAATACATGTTAGTTACTTATGCGGCTAACTTCCGTAATGTGTCTAACACATAGGCGAGGCGCGTCAAACTGTACACACCATTTATGAACGCACAAAAACCACTTTCAAACATCAGGCGCATTATACACTGAAAATGTGACTAATCACTTTGACGCGCCTTCCTTCATACATGTTGCCCAAAGTGAGGGACCTTTCAATGATGCAAAAGTTCCAAAGGACCTGCAATAAACACACAGACTATTCGTGGGATCAGTAGTGCATTATAGCACACTATTGAGTTTTTAAAAGCATTTCCACACCAAAATCTGTGCCAAAAAACGGCCTTGCTGGTCATTTTTCATAGACTTCTATAGTAAATTTTCCGCCGATTCTGGCAGAATATAGGATATGTTCTAAGTTTTTTGCAAAACCAGCAGTTTGGATATCCGACCTCATAAAATCCGAGCTGTATAGACAACAGCTTGGATATTTTATTGAGGTCTATGGAGATGGTTCACGTTTGATTTTTGCGGATTCTAAATTTAAACTGCTTAAAAACCTGGAAGTAATCGTCTCACTGTCGTGTAGACGTAGTAGTATGACTGGTGTTACTAGTTAGAAAGATTGGGGTTTTCATATAATGGTGACTAAGATAACAATCGACCAATTTATAGTAATCAGTGCTAAAATTCTGGTATTTCAAGGGGCTTCACCTACTTTTTCTTACAATAGTGAGTAGATGAGTATCGTTATTAAATATAACAACAGACAATGGACCGCAATAGCATTCGTCAAAAAAAAACCTATTTTGTAACTCACGTTTTTAAATTTTTTAACACATTTTTAAAGAAAATTTTGGGTTTTTTTTTTTTATTTTCCTATAATTTATTTTTTTTTTTTAATTCTTAAGTCTTGCGGTTTTCACTTTGATCACTAGGCCTAATAATGTCTAGCACTTCCTGTTTAAAAAGCTTTCAGTAGCCTGCTCATGATCTCACAGACAGGTTACACAAAAAAAAGTGACCCCCAAACTGTAAAGTTAACAGAGGATCCAAAAATTTACAAAAGGAGTTTGTATAATTCAACCCTCTCCACCTCCCTGCACACTGACTTCTTCCCAGGTCCCAGGGCATGGCCCAGAAAGCTCTATGCCATGAAGCGGCTTTTAAGCATCTCTCTAAAAGCTGTTAAAAGCAGCTCAGGCAAGATGGCTGCCCATAATTACTATACAGACAAAAGTATTAAAAAATATACAATCAGAAAAAACAGCTAAGAAGAAAAAAATGGTGTTTAGTATCTTGATTCAATTAGTAAAAATTAATAATTGGTGATAGATTCCTTTAAAGAAACATAAGATGAAGTATTGGCTACTGGTTGTCTATTTGTGTCCACTGACAATCATGAACATCTCCTTGGAAAAAAAAATCATCTTCTGGTTG
>JAODAL010079351.1:0-12605 GCA_025379985.1 Phyllomedusa bahiana | reverse complement strand
GCCCCAAAGCGCCCCCACTTTCCCTTGGACATTCAAAGGGCCCCGCGTACCCCCGATAATTCCCCCAATTTTGGGGGGTCCCCCTGTTATAAATCCAGAGAACAGGGCTGCACCAGTTTTTGGGCTGAAAGGATTCCAGAATACTGGCGCAGCCCCGTACACACATGTCGTCCTTAATGTTTAAGAACTGTATTTTGCCCTTCTTTTTTCTTCCTGTTTCCCTCTCCTTTCTTAAAAACTTGATATCCCCGGGATCCCTAGAAGGGTTTTATTGATTTTTTTTTTTCTTTTTATGATTTACATTTTGTTTAGTTAATGCATATAAATTGTATGTGTGTAGGGAAGTCTTAAAAATGGTTATGGTGCCAGCTCCAGTATTCATATGTAAATTCATACCTTTTCCAGAGTACATCAACATCATCTCGTGAACAGGCGTCATATAGTAAATTATTTTGTCATTTATTGGCCTTGTGTAATCCATTGAAGTTTTACTAGATAGTTCTGTTTGACTTTATGTAAACTACATCTCACTCTCGGTTATTTGGCTCCGTTCATACAGTATTTGTTCAGACTTTGGTCTGTAAATTCAGGACAGTGCAAACATTATCTCATCTGTGTACATTGTTACACCAGCAATGCTCTGATAATTGATTCTGACATTCTGCCATCGGTCAGACATTCTGTGTCTACAGGTTTAGTCTGGTGTTACTCAGATCCGGGATTATTCTACACACCATTGTCTTTTATAGTAGATTTAGGAAGGGGAGATCTCTCCTTAAGGAGACCCCCCCCGAACGAACGTCTTGTAGAGTTTTTTTTTTTCCCTTTTCGCCCTATTTAGCATCTGCATACAAAAGGGGCTTAGGGGGAAAGGGCTGAGAACCCCAAACGCGCCCTCTGTTGGTTTGTAAAAAAATCCTCAATTTGCTTTTTACCCCCCGAGTCTTGAGAAAGCAAAAAGGATTTTTTTTTAGCCAAGCCAGTATCTCTCTTACAGACAAGCTGTTTTTGGGATTTTTTGTCCCTCTTCATGCAGAGGGGAGAGAAAAGGGTCTGGGTGGGTTTTGGGGGGCATCGGGTAGTCAGGAAGGGAAAATCTTCCTTTGGAGGCACCGAATGAAGGGTTGTGGTTTTTGTTTTGCCTTTTCGCCCCTTTCTTACTCTGAATCACAAAGGCATTATGGGAAAGGGGCTGAGAAGCCCACGGCCCCCCCGTTGGTTGTTAAAAACAAATCCCAATTTGTTTTGACCCACCCCGGGCTTAAAAGGAAAAGGATTTTTTAGCCAAGCCAGTATCTCTCATCTAGTAGATTTAGTCAGTTTTGTGCACTTATACATGAAAAAAAGCCAAAACTTTCACGCCCGACATGGCTGCTGTTCTCTAAGTGGTTATCCACTTTTTCAAATTGATATAAAGCTCCAGGTTTTTCATAAACCCCCCCCCCCCCCCCAATTTTAAAAAAAAAAAAACTATAATCTCGCCTTTCCCGACTTCGCCCCCCGTTTTCCCGGCTTTTTTTCAATCTTACTTTCGGGACGTGACAAAAGTGTATTTCACTTTATAACAAAAAGGAGATTTTCACCAACAGACTTAGAAATCTTTAAAGGGTTTTTGCCACGATCTCATTTCATACCTCCTGTATCCAGCTCTTCAGCTCTGTGTGCTCAGAAGGGGGCGTGTGTGAGTTGTTTGGATTGCACATCATGTGACCCAGCAGGATGTCATCACCATGCCTTTCCTCTCTGTAGTCAAAGAAAGGTTTGTTCATGTATAGAATTGTAATTAGCTACACTGTAGCTCAGAGGTAACATTTTTGCTTTACAGCACAAGGGTCCTTGGTTCAAATCCCAGCAGGAACTAAACCTGTGGATTTTTTTTTTCTTTATCAATGCACATCCCTGTTTGCGGTTTCTTTTTTTTTTATTTCCCAACTGTTTGACTTATTTACTAACAATCCAAAGGACAGGGGGTAAATGACAGCACCCGGGGTTTGAACACTCAGTAGCTACCTGAGAAGAGAGAGGATGTCTGAGCATGTGCGACCAGGACTGAGGAGCTCACAGCCCTGGTCGTATCCGCTGGAGATGAGCTGTAAACAATGGATCACTAAAGGAGCATCTAAGACAAAAACAGTGCAGAATTTTTAATAATGATGAATGGTGAAAATGTTTATTATTTAATATTCAAACTTCCCACGTCAATTTTACTTCATGGCAAAACCCCTTTAAGGGTTCTTTCACACAGCGCAGTTTTGGTGCAGTTTTAACCGCGCTCCAATTAAACTGCCTTTATTACCAGCAAGCCTTTATCACTTATCTAAACTGTTTGGAAAGGGAGTAATCAATTACTGTTTGGATAAACTGGTCATACACACCAAGAAACTTTATAATCTATATTTAGAGAAAAATGCTTCTTTTTCCACTTATCAACTCCTTTCCACCTCTGCTCCCTTCCTTCTATCCCAAATGTGTCAAAGGACCCCTTTGTCATTTTATCTGGCCCGCGAGAGTGTAGACACCGCAAACAGGTCCGGAAGCAGAAGGATTGGCTCTTCACTTTCCCAGGAGGATGCAGCCAGCGCTTAGCAGAAGCTGCAGCTCCATCCCAGGGAGCAGGCACCATGTTGGATTCAGAACTTTGGCGCGCACCTCCACAACACTCTGTTCAACAACTGGCATACAGTGGCACAGCTCTGACAGCCGTACCCAGGCACCCTTGCCACCCTTCAATGCCCTTCGTGAACAACCATAATCCTGACTTGGCCCTTGTTGAAAACTAGTTTGACATTCCTGTTTAACCCTTCATTTATTCTAAAAAAACCTCCAGACAGATCAGTGAAGTATCAGGTTTTATGATGCTTATTGAATTCTGTGAAGGGGAGAGGAGGAAGCTGTAGAGAGATACACACAGATGTTGCTGAAAGCTATAGTGTAAGGGCCCGCTCCATGGCGTTTTTGGCCCCCACTTTTGGACCCAAAAATCGCATCCGAAAACGCTTAGATGGGATCCTAAATGGATAAAAAAAGTACCCAAAATGAGCTTGTTTTTGGATCGAGGATTGCACCCTAAGTTTTAAATGGGCTCCTGTGGTCTTTAGGACAAAAAAATTGACAGTCAAGGGACCCAAAAGCGCGTGAGACGCACATCAGCGATCACTTGTGGGAACGGGCGTCTTTAAAATTTTTAAAAGTAATGTAAATCAACTGCTATTTGTTGGATACTTTTTTTGGGTCATTTATTTTTCTGACAGAGGATCCAAAACGCATCTAAAAGCGTATGTAAACCGGACACAACACACCTTGAAACCCTTATTCCCTACTTAGTGTTGTTTGAGCACACTTGTTCAGTACTGTCTATGACACCTCTATGCTGTGCTTCTGAAGGTGTGCCTTAAAGAAATCGGAAAGCGCAGGCTTTTCTTCTGCAGCGTGTGTACATGGGAGATATTATATTAAAAATTCCCCCTCAAAAACCCCTAGGAACACTAAAAATTTAAAAAACTGGACCCCTTCAGAGGTAAAACAAATAATAATCCTTAAGCAGAAATATAATGACCAACATTTTTGTTTCCTTAAAAATGTATGCATACATCCCAGCTTCAAAAAAAATTTGGTTTAAAATTTTCGGTACAGCTTAAAGGGGTTTCCCAAAATGGGAAAATGGCCGCCACCGAGAGCGGCGGCGCTTGCGCAGTTACTCTCTATTTCTTCTATTGGATTTCCAAGTACAAAAAAGCGGTTTGTTCCCCCCTGTTCTGCTCGAAACTCCCAAGAACAGAATGGAGACCCACTGCAGGCGAACCACTCCCATGTGTGTGTAATTTGGGGGGGCCCTGTTCTAGAGATAGGTGCGGGTCCAGAGGTGCCCCCAGCAATGAGGGCCCATACCCTAGCGATACCCAAAAAATTGCAAACAACCCGTATATTAGCATGCACCACGTTTAGTCCCACCCTTAGGAGTATTTTGCTTAGACCCCCTATATAAATCAAAAAGTCAAAAGGCTGTAGGGACAAAACATTGAACTTTACTTTTTTTTAAAAATTTGGGTGCATAAAGGACATTTTCTATGACGAACACCTTGGGAAATGAAAAACAAATGAAAAACGTGGCGTACTTTGTGTATAGCTTCTCCTGTTTGGAGGTGAGGGTAGTCCCATATAGCAGTAGAGCCTCATGCTGGTTGCACCCAGGGGCCGCCATGCAATGAGGCGTTTCGGAACAGCCTTCCTTTTAAAGCATGGGGTTGTAAAGGCACGTCACCCTCTTTTTTCACTGACCATGATTACACAGGTGTCTTCATGTTATCTTAAAAAAAACAATATACTAAATCACTGTTAAAAAACAATATAATATCTAAAGCTTAGAGGACATGAAAAAGGTATAGGACATTTTTTTTTTAAATAGTGCATAATTAAAAATAGCAATGTAGATCAAAGACTCTTTTAAACCCCCCTTTGGTGCAATTGTGCCTTTGTTGCAACCCCAATACGCCTCACTCTGTAGAAAACCTAGTTTTATTTTGGCAAAATTTCTGGATGTTACTTGTTCAAGTACACCCAACGTAAATCACAGATATTATTTTGGGTATTCATTAAAATTTTTTCGCTACAGTTTTTCCCACCAAATTTTGTGGGTAGTTGAGCTATCTTTTTTTTTTTTTAAAATTTCTAAAAGCCTTTTATTTCCCTTTCCGTTCTCATGGGCGGTTGGGGCTGTCCCCATATCCATTTCTTACTGGACGTTTTAAAAGTGATTACGTTGTTTTCTAGTGCAAATAAAGTATCCTTTTAATGGTAATTTTATATCCCTGTGCGGATTTTAAATTTTTGAACCTTTAATATGGGAACAGTTGTTGCACGATAGACAAGGATTGTCCCCATTACGTTTATCCGAAATTTTTTGTCTGGAATTTTGTGTAGGGGCCAAATCTGAATGTATAAAGGTTTTAAAAATTAAACATCCCCCATCGGGATTTTTATATACCATTAAAAGGGTACTTTAGTTGCCTGCAGCAATAAATTCATGAAAAACTCCATGAGAATGGTATTAGGGGCAGACCAGCCCGCCCCGGAGAATCAGGGTAGGGGGAAAAAAAAAGGGGCTATTAGAAATTTTAAAAACAAAAAATAGCCAGACGACCCACAAAAATTTGGTTTTAAACAAATGTAGCGAAACTTTTTAATGAATCCCAAAATAATTTCTGTGATTTGTTGGTGTGACTTAACTGCATCCAGTAATGCCAAAATAAAACTAGGTTATAAGAGGGAGGCGTATTGGTTGCAACAAAAGGCCAATTGAAAAGGGGTTAAAGGGGGTTTTTTTGTTTAGTTGTATTTTTTTGTTAAAAAAATTTTCCAAATTTTTATGGGGAAAATTTTATATGTTTTTAACAGTGATGTTGTATATTGTTTTTTTGTATAGATAAATGAATGCACACCTGGTAATCATGGTCAGTGAATAAAAAGGAAAGTGCCTTTATAACCTGCTTGGAAAGGGGGCGTATCCCCCGAAACGTCGCGTCATTTCATGGGGCATGGGCTGAATCAGCATGATCGGCTCCTACTATTACTAGGGGACACTCACTTAAACAGGAAAGCTATAAAGCTAAGTCTGCCACGTTTTTATATTTTTTCATTTCCTAAGGTGTTTTTGTCATAGAACTATGTCTTTTATGCACCAATTTTAAAAAAAATAAGTAAAGTTCAATGTTTTTTCCAACAGCCCATGTTAATTTTTGATATCCCAGCGATATGCCATCATTTGTCTGTTGTGTTTTAAACCCGTTTAAAGGGAAATTTTCATCAAAATGATTATTGTTTAACTCACATTTTTTTGTTCAACACATTTTTTTTGGTTATATTTTTTTTTTTTTTTTTCCCCAAACACTTTCAATTTTTTTTTTTAATAATTCTTAATCCTGCAGTTTTCACTTTTGGGTAATAAGCCCAATAATCGTCTGAAACACTTCCCGTTTTGTAGAGAAAAATTCTCAGTTGTCGCTCTTACGGCACAAAGAGGGTCAAACTGAAAGGGGGGAAAACCCTGTGAATAATTTAAAACAGGATCCACCAGTCAAAGATGAGATAGTCACCCCGTTCACCCCTTTTACCTCCCTGCCAGTGACTTTTTCCCAGGTCAAGACCAGACTAAAAACTCACCTATAAAATGAATGGGACTAAATCATCTTAAGTCTCCTAGTGCTGAAGCTGCCCGTAAAGACTCTTGATGCTTTGAAGCAATGCAAACAAGGCCTAGTGGCCAAAGTGAAAAACTGCGGACTTAAGAATTTTTAAAAAATATTTTAAAGTTATGAAAAATAAAAAAACTCAAAATTCCTATAATAAATGTTTAACATAAAAAATGGGACTTAAAAAATGGGCTCATTCTTAATGCACATTACCTTTAAGGGGGTTGTCCATTTTTAGCTGTTCACTTCCCAAAAAAATGATGTAAATTAGTGGCATGTGAATGCTGTAGCCAATCAGTGGCTGCATCGTTGACGTCCGTTCGGTCAGAAATGGGAATTAAACAGAAGACCAGAGAGAGACTCCACAGAGCCAGCACCGGAACGGAGGTGAGTAGGAAGATTTTTTTTTTTTTTTTTTGTAGTTTGAGCAGCTATACCTTATTAATTTATGCTTAAAAGCACTGGACAATCCCTTTAAGATTGATTGCCCCAACAACCCTAGTGTACCTGGGAGTTCACATAATGTAGGTCCCAACCAGTTAGGGGGTATGGTGGCACTCTCATATTGATACACTGCATTCCTGTGAGTGTTTGTGAAGCCAACAGAACTGAAATTATGTTTAATATTACAAGACTTAGGAGAGAGTCAGTAAAACTTGTTGTTTCAACAAAATGACAGCTTGACTAAGTAATGAATTTTCAGTGAAGCAGTGTCAGATTGCCGTATACCGGAATAAACATGTCCACTTTTTATTCCTGTACAGGGTATCACTGCTGCAGAGATCATTGAACAGCTCTGATAAGCCCCATAAACTTGTCTGTTGCCGGAGTCGTTTAGCGTTGTAATTACAGTGGATCCGGGCTGCACGTTGCATTCTGCCGGTTTACCATTCCTTTTAGCTAAAAGCTTATGCAGACGCAGAGCTCTGAAGCATCTTGCTCTATAATTTTGTCGACAAGAAAATTTTTGAGCTTAAAGAAGGAGACATAGCAATTGAATCTGTGTTTACCCAATTTTCTCTTCACATGTCTCTGCACTCCTTAAGGATCTTTTATTTTGCCGGTGTATAGGCGGTCTCTCCTGAATTGCCCTCCTTGAAGTAAGAGCTTTTCTTATTATGCCGCCTTCTAGTTCTTGAACAATTAGTAGATGGTGATTGTTGAAGAGATCGATGTCTATGTTATGTTACAAAAACCTTTTTTCAGCAATCTTATCTAATTTGTTGTCAAAGATAATTGGATGTGTGGCTATTTTTCTGAAGCTTTAGGGAGTTTGAAATAACTTTTGGAATTTTTTTGCAACTTTTTTTTAACATTATCCTTGATGCGTGGAACCAAAAATAACAGCTGGTTGCTAACAGATCTTCTTTTCTTTTTATCTGTCTATTGGCTAAAAAAAACTTCAAAGACAATGTTGGACTGTTTAGTGTCCTACAGCCTGAAGTATTTTCTCCATTGATACATCTTCAACATCTAACTAGGCTTGGACTGGCCAACAGGGGAGCAGAGGAAACCCCGGTGGGCCCATGGGCTTCTTTTCAGGGAAAAAGGTAGAGGAAGGCAAAAAGCAAGAGGCACATGCATTATGTTCAGTCATGTACAGTAGCTGCAGGGTGGGCTGCAAGAATCGATTCCACTGATGGGCCCCATGAGTCAACTTCGCTTTGGGACCCCAGGTACACATGTCTAACTCTTCATCTCCAACAGTGACCTAAAGGAGTACTTCCATCTCTTCTGGGGTTGTGGCTAGTTCTCTGCTATCCTTCTTTGGCAGTTCTGAAATAAGTGGGTGTGTTTAGCTGTATTCAGAACTCTCATAGAAATGAACTGAGAGAGCCATGCAAAGGCCAGCTGCAACCTAGGAGATGGGAATATCCCCTTAAAGAGCTCTCTGGGAGAGTCCAAAGTTAACTTATTATTTGTCCAGACCAAACCTTAAAGGGGTAAACAATAAACAAATAATCTCTCTAAGGGTATGTTCACACAGCGTAATTTCAGCGCGCACATTTGCGCTGTAATACGGGCGAGATGCGTGCCGAAATTACGGTAATCCATAGAGAAGTATGGATTACGCCTCCTCTCCCCGCTCGTACAATACGATCGTTATTGTACGAGCGGGGAGATAAGTGACATGTCAATTATTTAAAGCAAAAACGCTCCTCGAGTAATGAATGTCAATGGGGCCGGCAGGCCGCCACCTGCCCCCGCACACCCACCCGCGGCGCGTAGTTGTGCGAGCTCCCGAAACATACGATGTACTGCGGCGCGTACTGTACGCACCGCAGTACATTGTGTGAACATACCCTAAAGTGTCAGTATTTTTTAATTACAAGACAATCCACCATCCAATTCAATAGATCCTTTTTAAAGGGGTATTCTAACAAAAGCTCGTTAGTCCACTGGGGTATGATTAAAAAGAGAAAAAAAAGAAGTATACTCATCTCCGTGACGCTCTCAGTGGCCAACCCATTCATCACCACTGCACTATTTTTAATCATAACCCAGCTGGAACATCCCTTTAAGCTGGTCAAAAGCTTTACATTTCAGTCAGATGTG
The DNA here is from genome assembly GCA_025379985.1 of Phyllomedusa bahiana. Classification (NCBI taxonomy): domain Eukaryota; kingdom Metazoa; phylum Chordata; class Amphibia; order Anura; family Hylidae; genus Phyllomedusa; species Phyllomedusa bahiana. Next base: position 3,861 of record JAODAL010079351.1, on the reverse strand, counting down.
TATTTTTCTTAATGGGTAGGGAGGAATAAGCCACTGTCAAACACTTGGTGTGTGGCTTATTTCCCCTGAGAAAAAAAGAAGCGGAAACATTGAAACATCCTTCTTTTTCACCAAATAGCTGCCATTGATGGAGACAAACCCACCTTCATATTAGATGTAGGATTTATGGGAGACCCATACATCACAGGTCCACCCCAGTTTTATATTTTCAAATATGAAACTTCCCCCACGTATAGCTGTCAATCCCGCGTTTCTAGGGCACAGGGGAAGAGAGAAACCCAAGGCTGGCATTAGAAACTAAGTAGGATGCCTGCGTTTGGTACCAGGTCGTAACTTAGGCCCATCCGCTTCCGATGGTATCACTGGCTCAGGTCTATACCAATGCCCTGCCACAGTATGACCCATATTGGGTCCAAAGCCAAAAAATTGCATGGCTGGAGAGGGAGGCGTTTGTAGACCGTCCCAGGGGCGTGAGTGAGGGTGAAGGGGATGCAACACAGGCTGTCTCAGTACTGTTTTAAGTCGAAACCCATCTTTACCCATGGTTGTTTCGATTGGAGAGGGGTTACGCCAATCGTACAGGAGTGTCCAGAACCAGCAGGCCACATTCACCCCGGTGTGGGCCCAGCACAAGGCTAAACTAAGGTAAATAGACACATCTGCTGCCTCTTTGTAACCATATTCGTATTTGCACCTCTGACCAATATCTGTATAGTATTGTCCCTATGTATATATTGTTAGTCTACTGCGCCCTCCAAGGCAAATTAAATCTATAATCTCTAATCTGAGCGGGTCTGTTGTCTTGATCATCAATCTCATGTGTCTTTATTCTCGGTCTCTCTAAAATATAGCTACCCCAAGACTGGTTCCTGGCCTTGTTGTAAGTCGATAAGGGACCGATTATAAAACCAACGAGGAATTGGTGGCAGTCTACTGGGCTGACAGAGCTCTGTTCCAGTGTGGGTAAACAGATCTCTCCCAGCCGTTCAGTGTTGTGGGCGAGTGGGGTATCCTCTCGCACCCCCTGGGTCTTCCTGTGCCCGTGTGGACAGGGGTTAACTGGGAAACCATATCCGGCTAACCTTGTGCACCCCTAGGGGGAGCGCAACGCCACGATACACCCCAAGTCAGGCCGTCGACCCTTGAGTAGGCTGTTCGGCTGTTTTCCTGACAGGTGGTATCAAGAAAGTTATATTTGACTAGGTTTTTAGAAAAATGTTAAAGATCCACCTTATTATACAAAACATTTTTGACATCATTTTTTTAAATTGCATTGAAAAATTTTTTCCCGCTATCCTTATACTTTGGCATATTATCAAGAAGATCTGATTATTTGTGAATCATCCTATGAGAAATCGACCCTAGTCGTAAGAGACTGGCTCCACAGTCACCTCAATATTGGATCATCTTTCGATGAACCTGTGGGACCCATTATTGTGTCAGATCCTGGGCTCAGCGGAGAATCCTAACTCTAAGGGCGACATGTCCCAATACGCAAACGTGTTTTTTTTGGTCTATTTTGCACCAAAAATACTCTTGACGCCATATTCTCTATGAAAATGAACTGTCGTCCCACCAAACTAGGGATTAAAGTCGGGCACAAAATTGATACACCTAAAAAGGCCTTACATTAGTAGAAATTTAAAAGCTTGCGCCTCCAAAAGCATTGCACTTTTGTGGGCATTACATACACTAGGTGATACTTATTGGCTTCCGTTGGCGCTTTAAAAGGGGTTTTGACACGATCTAATTTTTGCGTGGGATCCCCAAAAGGGTTATTTAATTTTTTTAAATAATTTTTCATCAAAAAAGTGAAGCCTCTGAGAATAAACCTTTTTTAATGGCCTTGGTTTCCTGAAGTTTTTCATTTGCCAAACCGGGGGCGATCTGGGGCGTTGCGTTGTTTGCACTTTTTCGATGGCAGGGAAAATGAACAGTCTGAAGAGGGGAAAGGGGAGAAAGATAATTACATTACAACCAGTGGATTATCTATACAAAATACATAGGATCTGAGTAAACATGCAGACACTCCCTTTCTCTCTGCTCAGCCTCCCTCCCTCTCACCCTGCAGCCGTTCGTGAAGGAATGAAAGAAGGCTGCCTGCTGAGCTTATCTTCTCTCCTGAGCAAATAAGAGGGAGAAATAAAAGGCATATAGCTTGTGCACAATACAGTTCTCCTCTGTGGATTAGCAAAACAATGTTTGCTCAACTACAGAGACTGGAGTATCAGGAACTTGCATGGGAGGTGGAGTGATGACATCACAGAGGAGGTACTTTTTTTAAACACCGAAACACAACGCCCCTTTTTCAAGCCTCAAGAGGGGAGTATCAGCCTCTTAGGTAAGGAAGTCACTTCTTGGCAAAACCCCTTTAAGTTTACTATGCCAGGTATAGCAGACACCAGATTTTTGAGAGGATCGTACTTTCAGGCGCACTTTACACTGATTTAATGTGCCTAAAAACTGTCGCGGTGACGCCAATTTTTGTCGCCCTAAGTGCGTACTGTGTTCTACATGGCCATAACAGTCACAGATTAGTGATCTTTTTTACATTTTGTCTAATTAGGATATTTTTTGTAGTGTGGAAAGATGGAGTGCTGTCAGAAATTCTATTCACATCACACAGTTGCTTATCTGCAAATTACAAGAATTTTATTACCTCCTTTTTCTTATTTCCATTTTCCAAAGTGTTGTCATTTCTTCTTTTTATTTTAAATCTCATTATCTGCATTTGAAAAATCTAAGAAGATTACAGTATAACGAACTGACAAAAGCTGACTGGATGTGAGGAAATAAAGGAAACTGGATGGGAGGAAGGAATCCCCATTCACTACATTAATGAACATCTTGGCATTTGAACATCTTGAAGTTTTGTCTGCGCAGTGTAAAAACAAAGCTTCATGAATTGACAAGTAATTTCATTTGGGATTTCTTTATTCTGTGGCTGTTTATTTGTGCACGTGCCGTGCGTGGGCGTCCAAACGCCGAGCGGGTGTCATTATTAGAGCAGGTGGCCTTGGATTGACTTCAAATTCTTTATTCTTCATGACCCTGGAAGCCTGAGACTTCACCTTCATAATCAACAAAAATTTTTTAATGTTTTTTTTTTTTGCTTTCGTTAATTAGAAATTGATTCTAGGTACACAGTAATGCCAGTAATTTTGTTTACCTGCAGCTGAATACAGAATTTCTCACTGCTGCCACAGACTCATGTGACATGCACTCTGAGTTGTTTTAACCCGGAGTGAATCTCTCTCTGCATTCAAAGGAATGGATAGAGAGATCTACTTTCTGTCACCATCAAAAGCAGAATGTTTTTCAGCTAATCAGAGTGCAGGTCATGTGTCTTCAACACAGACTATTGCATCAGTTAGAAATCTTGTATGCAAAGTTATTGGCACTTTCTAATAAACTAAGGGAAGGGTGGACCTATTAGTGAAACCTTATTATCAACTTCAGCAGATTATAGGGTTTCATGGTTTAGGGTATCACACGGCGTATTGCGGTGCGTACAGTATGCGCCCCAATACGCCGGGTGTTTTGGAAGCATGCGCTGATCAGCGCTTACTTCCAAAGCACGGGGGGGCAGCCCCATTGACATGCATTGTCAGCAGCGCGTAAGTGCCGCGAACAATTGACATGTCACTTCTCTCCCCGAGCGTACAATACGATCGTATTATACGCCCGGGAAGACGAAGCGTAATTCATAGCTCTCTATGAGAGTTATGAATTACTGTAATTGCGGTGTGCATTTTGCTGTGTATAAAGCGCAATGTGCAGCAAAATGCACGCACAAATGCACGGCAAAAAAAGCTGTGTGAACATACCCTTAGACTATGGAAAAAGAGATAATAAATGAGA
>JAODAL010079350.1:0-12605 GCA_025379985.1 Phyllomedusa bahiana | reverse complement strand
GACAGGTATGTCAATGCCCAGTGAAATTTAAAAGGGGGTTTAAAAAGATCCTTTTGGCACTTTTTAATCTGGAGTCAGCAGGTTTGGGGCTCATGCTGTGGCCAGGACAGGTATAGTCAATGTCCAGTGAAACTAAAATGGTGGTTCAAAGACTCCTTTTCCCGGCACTTTTTAATCTGGGGTCATGCAGGTTTGGGGCTCATGCTGTGGCCCAGGACAGGTATAGTCAATGTCCAGTGAAACTAAAATGGTGGTTCAAAGACTCCTTTTTCCGACACTTTTTAATTGGGGTCGTGCAGCTTTGGGGCTCATGCTGCGTTCCAGGACAGGGATATTCAATGTCCAGTTCAAGTAAAATGATGGTTCAAATCATTCTGCCTTCTGGCACTTTTTAATTTGTGGCTGGGTCATGCAGGTTTAAGGCTCATGCTGTGGTGCAAGACAGGGATAGTGAATGGTCTGTGATTTTTTTCTGTGGCTTTTATAACCTAAGTGTGTTGCCTAAGATGTAGCACGTATCATTTGACTGTTGTGGATGTTATATTCCAGCTTCTCAGCCCATTTTGGGTGTAAGAATGAAGGTGTTGTTGCTCTCCATAGACTTTAATGGTCATCGCTCATAATCGACCACTCACTATCGACTATCTTGTCGATGATGGTCGACTATCGACCATCGACCGATGTCGATGGTCAACGTAATCGCTCAACACTAGTTATGATTACAGAGAAGGAAATAATTATTTGATCGCTTGCTGATTTTGTAAGTTTGCCCACTGACAAAGAAATGAACAGTCTATAATTTTAAGAGTAGGTTAATTATAACATTGAGGAATATCCAAAATAAAATCCAGAAAATCACATTGTATAAATTATATATATTTATTTACATTTTTCAGTGAGAAATAAGTATTTGATCCCTCTGGCAAACAAGACTTAATACTTGATGGCAAAAACCTTGTTGGCAAGCACAGCAGTCAGATGGTTTTTGTAGTTGATGATGTGGTTTGCGCACATGTCAGGAGGAATTTTAGTCCACTCCTCTTTGCAGATCATCTCTAAATCATTAAGATTTTGAGGCTGTCGCTTGGCAACTCGGAGCTTCAACTCCCTCCATAAGTTTTCTATGGGATAAAGGTCTGGAGACTGGCTATGCTACTCCATGACCATAATGTGCTTCTTTTTGAGCCACTCCTTTGTTGCATTTGCTGCATGTTTTGGGTCATTATCTTGCTGGAAGACCCAATCACGACCCATTTTAATGTCCTGGCAGAGGGAAGGAGGTTGTCACTCAGGATTTTATGGTACATGGCTCCATCCATTCTCCCATTGTTGCAGTGAAGTAGTCCTGTGCCCTTAGCAAAGAAACACTCCCAAAACATAGGGCCACATGTATGAAGCTCGCCGGGTCGAGGCGCCGTTTTCCGCCAGTGTCCCGGCGGAATCTGCGCCTGATTTATGTCGGGGACGGGCCGCGCTCATACATATCATGTAAAGTCCGCCGCGCCTCGCCAGTGCGTGGGGCGCAGTGCGGGAATGAGGCGAAGTGCGGTGCTGCGTCTGAGATTGTCCGCCGGAGGTAGTGCGATCATACATGCGGGGAAAAGTCCGCCGCGCCTCGCCAGTGCGTGGGGCACAGTGCAGGGACATGGGCGCTGTGCGGTGCTGCGCCGAAGATTTATTTCTTTATTTTCGTTAGCCAAGGATCAATAGTATGGGTGCATCGAAAATAAAGAAATAAGCATGATTTTCTTGATTTCAAATTTTTATTTCGTTAGCCACATATTAGTATTCCTTTTATATACACATCGGCACAACTTCTGTAGTTGAGTAAATTTGATTTCAGCCATGTACAGTTTTATACCAGATTGTATTAGAAAACACCATAGGAGCGTCGCTGCTCGTTCCATTGGTCCAAATTACGGCGCCTCTTTTAAATTTCGATTCCCCATAGAACTCTATGAGAAAGCAGCTCGCGCTCTGATTGGCTAAGCTGGACGAGCCCCGCTGCTTCAACCAATCAGCTCGTTTCTGCCTTTTTACTGTATTTTGAACTGTCCCGCCTTTGAATATGATTGGTCCATTTTTCTCCACATAGGATAGAATGGGCCACTGTCGTCCTATTTCTGATTGGTCAATTCTCCTCCATAGGATCTAATGGGACATTGTCGCTCCTATTCTGATTGGCTGGTTTATGCCGACAATGAGAATAGCTTTACAATTTGAATTACTGTCTTTCCCGGCAATTCTCTCTATGGCAATTCCTATGTAGCGCCGGTCTCGGCGACGAATGCGTTGTTCGGGTTTTAACTGCTTTATTTTTAAAGAAGTTGTTCTGGTCTTTATCTGAGAATGTTTTAAACTGTATAAAAATAATTTGTTGATTAATACTTCATGCCGAGATTTGAGTGCGCTCATCTCTCCATAGAGTATAATGGGAGAAGTAGCTCGCGCTCTGATTGGCTGGGATAGCCAAGCCCCCGCTAGCTCAGCCAATAAGCTCTTTTCTGTCTTTTTACTGTATTTTGAATTATCCCGCCCTGGATTCTGATTGGTCTACACTTCTCCATAGGCTAGAATGGGACTTTGTCACTCTATTCTGATTGGCTGAGCTAGCCGAGACCCGCTAGCTCAGCCAATCGCTCTTTTCAGCATTTTTACTGTATTTTGAATTATCCCGCCGGGGATTTTGATTGGTCAATTCTTCCCCATAGCTTTTAATGGTTCACTGTCGCTCCGATTCTAATTGGCGGTTTCTGCCGACAATGAGAATAGGTTTCAGATTTGAATTACTGTCTTTCCGGCAATTGCAATATCATATTTGTTGATATTGCGCCGTTCTAGAGTGTGGAAAAGTGATGTTTTTTTTATTATGTGTATTTTTTACGTGCAGCTCTCTTCTGGACACTGTTTTCCGCTTTATAAAGGCGTTTTTTTTTCTATTCATACTCCTGCTGCACGGAGCGGAGCGCCGAGATTTCTGTCGCGATCTTCGATCTGCTTCCTCGCATGTTCCGTTCTTGCTTCACTTCGCCTCCGGCGGAGCATTTCGGACCAAGTTGCTTGTCGGAGCGGAACGCCGAGACTTCTGTCGCGATCTTCGATCCGCTTCCTTGCATGTTCGGATCCTGCTTCACTTCGCCTCTGCGGAGGATTTAGACCAAAAAAAACCTGGTCTGCTTGTCGGAGCTGCCGAGCGCGCGATTTGGCGAGCCGCGATGGTACATGCTCGGACTATACGAGCGCGCCGCGTCCCGCCCCGGAACGCCTACACCGCGCCCCACCGCACCCACTGCCCGCCCCTTCATGTGGACCGCAGCCGAAATTGGCGAACGCTGCGTCCGACAGCGGGATTCGGGCTGGGAGGCGCAGTGTACGCCAGAAAACAGGCGTAAAGCCCGTTCATACATGTCGCCCATAATGTTTCCTGCAGGATTTTAAACCATTATGGTGTAATGTGTTACCAATGGTTTTCTTGGTGACTGTGGTCCCAACTGCCTTCAGATCATTAACAAGTTCCCCCCGTATAGTTTTAGGCTGATCTCTCACCTTCCTCATGATCAAGGATATGCCATGAGATTTTGCATGTTGCTTCAGATCAGTGACGATTGACAGTCATTTTGTATTTCTTCCATTTTGCTTACTATTGCACCAACTGTTGTCTCCTTCTCACCCAGTGTCTTACTTAAGGTTTTGTAGCCCAGTCCAGCTTTGTACAGGTCTATGATCTTGTCCCTGACATCCTTAGCTCTTTGGTCTTGCTATGTTGTAGAGGTTAGTGTCTGACTGATTAATTAAGTATGTGAACAGGAGTCTTTATAAAAGTGACTATTTAAGACAGCTGTCTTTAATGCAGGTAACAAATTGATTAGGAGCATCTAACTGTTGTGTAGGAGCCAGAACTCTTAATGGTTGGTAGGGGATCAAATAGTTATTTCTGTCAGAAAAATGCAAATACATTTATATAATTTATGCAATGTGATTTTCTGGATTTTATTTTGGATATTCTATCTTTCACTGTTAAATTTCACCTACCCTTAAAATTATAGACTGTTCATGTCTTTGTCAGTGGGCAAACTTACAAAATCAGCAAGGGATCAAATAGTTTTTTATTTCCTTCACTGTAATTTATGTTGCTTGATGGTGTAAAATGTAGGGCCACTTTCTTTCCAATTTTTTGTTCTAATGGCAAGAGTCATGCGAAATTGCCAAAAGGTCACACATTTTTGAACAATGAGTCTTGTACAAAAAATGTACATTTTTCTGTGCTCAAGAAAACTGCCACATGGCCATTAATGAATTTCTCCCAATAACTTAACATACTGATTAGACTAATCACACTGGATATTTACTATTGTTCAGGGAGTTTCTAGTTATCACAAGGGCAACAGACCAAGTAATCTGGTATAGTTATAATTTTTATGAATGCATTTACACACATAAGCCAGTTGTTATGTAACAGACTCATTGTTGAAAGGTCTGTTAGTCCTGTCTCATTTTGCTATTCCCAACTATAAGACTGAATGTTGTAAATGTTTGATGCTCAAGCTTAGTAATCATGGAAACAAACCACAGCATTTTGACTGTTTCTCTGGAGACATAGGGCAACATGTATGATTTTTGTTGTTAAGACGCCAATTTTTATGCGCATAACAATAGTATAGAATGCGCCTGATTTATGAACCTGCTCTACTGTGGGTCATAAGTCAGATGCATCTAGGGGGAGAGTTCTGTCTCAGGTAAGCGACTTTAAAAGTGGTTTACCTGCTCCAGCAGTAATGCGCCTAGAATTGCCGTACTGAAGCTATAAATCTTTAGCTTCGTACGGTTCTAGTGCTACACGCCTCCAGCACGGCCTCCAAAATCAGGCGCATTACAAATTGCCACAGGTGCTCTGTAATGCGCATGATACTGGCATACGGGCGATGTAAAACTATTGCGAACGGGGCTGCACTAGATGTCAGGCTGAAAAGACGCTAGACTCTCCAGGCATAAAAACTGATCAGTGTAGATCCTTCAGATAGAGCTATGACTGGGAGAAGGGGCATAGAGGAGCTCATGCAGCCATTATTACACAGCTCAGGGTGCAGAGAAAGACAATGAGAACACAGACAGCAGCCATTTTCACTTTCATTTTACACAGCTCATAGGGAAGAGAGTGCAGGCAGCCAATCACAGCACAGGGGGAATGTCCTATCCAGGGGGCATGTCCCAACAGGGCTGAATGAAATACCAGGCAGCCAACCACAGCAAAGGTGGCGTGGTCTGACCACTTGCTGCAGAAATAGCTCTAGACATACACAGATTAGCTCATATCTGCTATACTAAATGATTTAGGTAATGCAAACCAATTGCAAGAGTGCTTATTTTAATGTTAGTATAACAATAAGGACCCTGGTACATAGACTGGCTGTGAGGCATGCCAATAGACACTCTGTGCAATAGCACGTGGTGCCCTAATACAATATCATATTCTCTAGAAGCAATGCTTATAGAGAACCAAATGTCTGGTATATGACATTCAATGTTTTGGACATACCACAAGTGTTTTGGAATCAATAAGGAAAAAAAAACCTTACCATGTATAAACTGTAGACACACTGTGATAGAGTATGGGCCCATAGCAGGATATTCTCAATGTATTAAAGGGTTTGAACAATTTAATTTTTTTTTTTTGCTTTTTAGCATACTGCTGCAGTATTAAAATAAGAAAAATATATTCACCTCTCCTCGAACCTCAGATCCAGCGATGTACCAAGTTTACTCTATGCCGGTCTACTGTTCTCTTCTGGTCTTGATTTGAACGGAACCTCACTGTTGCACCCACTGATTGGTCACGTTGCATTTTTTGACATTTCTATTCAGAAGTAATCACTCTAAACTCTGATGTCAGCCAAAGATATGTGACCCCCTAGAGCCAATCAGTGACTGCAGCACTGTAGACATTCGGATCAAGACCAGAAGAAAACAGAAGAACAGCAGAGAGTGAGCTTGGTGCAGCAGAGCTGTATCCGAGGTGAGGAGAGAAGAGAGTATAACTTTTTTTATTTTAATAGGGCCACAGTATGCTAAAAAACAAAACATTAAATTCAACAGACAACCCCTACAAGTATACATGTAATACAAATCCTGGATACAGACATTCTTGAGTCCTTAATTACATTTAATAACATAAAGTAGAACCAAACTGTCTGGACCCATATTTACATTTTAAAGGAACAAAAAATGCATAAAACATTGTAAAAAGTATGATGTCTTGTTTTAGGAAGTAATAAACTGCCTTACGGTAGGTAGTGTTACATAGTTAGTACGGTTGAAAGAAGACACGTGTCCATCACCACTGGTTAATGCCCTGGAGCCCACAAGGCAAGAATAAATCTGCTACAGTGGAGACCCTATCTCTGACCCCATAGCCTCCACCAGCCAAGATCCAGAATTTTACATGGCTACGTACACTTTAATATTCTTTAGTTCCAGGTAGGTATCTAAGCCTTTCTTGAAACTCTCTACAGTTCCTGCTCTGACCAGCTCCCCAGGCAGGCTATTCCACAGATTCACAGTTCTTACAGTGAAGAATGCTTTTCTCTTCTTGAGATTGAATACTTTTTTCTCTACTCAAAGGGAATGTCCCCTTGTCTTTTGAGGGGGCTTCACTTGAAATAATTTTTCCCCATACTTTTTGTAGGGACCATTAATATATTTATATAAATTAATCATGTCCCCCCAAAGCCGTCTTTTCGCAAGTCTAAATAAGTTAAATTCTACTAACCTCTCCTCATAACTAAGAATCTCCATTCCATTTATAAGTTCATAATGCACAATTGCTGTGCACTTTGTTGCCCAATATATTAGTTTTTATTTCTAAAGTAGCCTTATACCAGCAGTCATAGAAAACCAAACTTAGAAACAACAACTAGAGCAAGTGTTCCCTTTGGCCTGATAAAGCATATTTGTGCAGATCCAGACTTGGACTGGCCCACAGGGGAATAGGTGAAATCCCTGGAGGGCCCCTGAGCATGGTAGACCTGAAGTTGTTTTTTAACTGCATATACATCCTTGGAAGAGGCAGAAAAGCATAGAAATAGAAGCAAAAAGCAAGAAGCAGAGTAAAGGGGGCATGTACAGTTGTTTACAGTAGCTGTATGGTGGGACTCTACAATAAACTCCACCGGTGAGCCCAGAAACACCTCAGCTGGTGAGCCCCTGGAATCAACTCCACCTGTGGGTCCTAGGCACTTCAGTGCAACACTGCGCAGATCAATACATATGACTGGTGAGAGACATGAGAGAATTTTATTTTTAAATCTGCACGTTAACATTGTAATTCACAGAAAAAACACAAATACCTACTAGAGAGTATGGGATCAAAAAAATCACTGAAACTAAACACCAAAAACTCTAAATCTAAAATCTACCTTTTATTTCTTATCTCTAAAAAATTACTTAACACTACACTAACAATAAAGGCATCACTGTCATATGATGCTGATAATCATAAAGATATCTATCCCTCAATGTATCCCTATTTTTCATCGTCCTGAAAAGAACGGCCCCACGTTTGGAGGCTTACCCTAAAAAACACTGCATCATCCCTATCAATAAAGGAATAGGATCCTAAGTTATTTGTATATATATATATCAGTGCCACACTTGCCAAATTCAGATGAACCATTAAATTGCGGCAATCCTCAGATGCCAAAATATCTATTATACACTTATTAGTGCCAAAATTACAATTTCAGATGAACAGTAAAATTATGACATTCAGAATCCCATTCACAAGATGACAAGGGATTTTATTATCCTACAGTTACAGTATCCTCATCTAGTATGAATGGGTACTCAAGCCTGTAAAGGATTTTTTGCAAGGGACAGAAGGAATCATATTCAATATACAAACTGACTCCTTGTAAACATATTCACTAGATAGGATCCACTCAAGATATAGAGGTATAGAAATAAGCATACGACCTCATTTATTTTTCTTATCCCCTCATCTCATCCCGACGCGTTTCCCCCTAAGCAATCAGATAGAGTTCATCAGGGGAACTAAGAAAATTGCATCCAGCGATATTCGCCTTCTTGATATCCAATGATGACCTCCCTGGTAACAAGTGCAATCACCTTAAGTAGAGACGAGGATCTATGCATCCCGCTGAAGATGCGCCAAATCAACCGGCGTCTCCAATGTGCAACTGCGCATGCGCGGGTCTCCCGCGCTGCTGTCATGGAAACCGAAAGTTTCCCGATCATGCGCAGTGGCGCTTATCCAAGTCCGGGACGCCACACGTTTCTTTTCATTTAACCAGATTGATACACACAGAAGACGGCCATAGCATTTTCACAGGGGAGTAAGTCATAGACTCTATTTTCATCTACAAATCTGTTATGTCGTTATCCACTATGGGAGAGAGTTTCTTTTCTATACATATATATATATGGGGATCACAGTTTCTCCCTAAAAGTGATCAGTGCTCTGGGAGTCCATTATACTTTTAACCCCTAAATGACCACACTTTAGATGAACATATCAGTAAATTCACAGAACAAGGACAATGTCCCTCTTTATCTAAAGGCATGATAACCCTAACCATAACATCCCTCTCACCCCAGGGTGAGCTACCAGGTCATTATAAGATGATTACAAAGATTCTTAATGCAAAAGATTGTATAAAAATAGATAATATCAACATGGGTTATTGGCCTTCCTGCCCAAATATATAACCCAAACAGCTTCGTTTTTATTATATATAAGAGTCCATGGGTACAATATTTAGGGTCTAGATGAAACAACCGAAATATAGAATCTCATTCAGACCCTCTGGCTGCATGGACTTAAGACGATATGTCCACTCCGTATCCTTGCATAATAACTTTTTTATCAATGTTACCCTTCCTAGATGTTATCCTGATTTTTTCGATGCAGACAAAACGTAAACCTGATGAATCTCCTTCATGCTCCTGCCACATATGCCTTGACAACGGGGTTTCCCGTCTATGCCTAATATCCCCTAGATGTTCACCAATCCTTATTTTCACTGGTCTGATCGTTTTTCCAACATACTGTTTCCCACAGGTACAGTTGCATAAATAAACAACCCCTTCAGTGCGGCAATTCATGAAATCACGAATAGTGTAAGCCTTTCCTGTTACACTGCTTTTGAATTCCTTGGTCTGACATACAAAATTGCAAAAAGTGCATCTCCCACATCTAAACATGCCAAGAGGTCTACGTTCAAGCCATGTTCCCTCGGGCCTTGGTGGAATATGATGGCTATGGACTAACCTGTCCCTTAGGGATCTCCCCTTTCTATAAGTAACCTGGGGTCCTGCTGGTAAATGGTCGCCAAGATCTTTATCTGACTTTAGGATCCCCCAGTACTTGCGTAGAATTTTCATTACTTCATCATTTAGGTCATCAAAGGTGCCCACTATTCTGAACCCAGTTTGTTCTATCTGATTCGTATTTGGATTCAGCAGACTATCCCTATTTTGAGATAGCGCATTTTTAAAGGCTGGTTTGAGAGTTTCTAGGGGGTATCCTCTTTCCAAGAATCTCTCCCGCAAGTCACTTGCCTGTTGATAAAAATCTTCAACTTTGGAACAATTTCTGCATATCCTTAGATACTGTCCCTTGAGAATTCCCTTCTTTAGATTTTTTGGATGATATGATTCCCATCTAAGGAGACTATTTGTTGATGTTTTCTTCCGAAAGGTCCGAGTCTGGAGATAACCCATATCGTCCTTGTAAATCAAAAGGTCAAGGAAGGTAATCTCAGATCTATGGATTTCAGAGGTGAATCTTAGGCCAATGTCATTCATATTCAACACCTCTATGAAACTCTTAAACGACGCCTCCGTGCCCTGCCACAGCATGAAGACGTCATCTATAAATCTGCCCCAATACAAGATGTTTTTTGTATGCCTTTCCATCTCCTCTCCGAACACCAGGGTCCGCTCCCACCAGCCCAGGAACAGATTAGCATACGTGGGAGCACACGGGCTCCCCATAGCCGTGCCCCTGAGCTGGTGGTAGACCCTGGGTCCGAAGAGGAAATAATTGTGTGTTAAGGTGTACTCCAATAGTTTCAGGACCAATTCATTATGCCTTTCAAATTGTCTCCCTCTCATTTTGAGAAAATATTCAGCCGCAAGCAGGCCCCAGTGGTGTGGGATACTGCTATACAGTGCTTCCACATCCACTGAGGCCAGCCAGATGTTCTGATCTACGCTAATACCCTCCAATGTTTTGAGCAGAAAAAATCAGGATAACATCTAGGAAGGGTAACATTGATAAAAAGTTATTATGCAAGGAAACGGAGTGGACATATCGTCTTAAGTCCATGCAGCCAGAGGGTCTGAATGAGATTCTATATTTCGGTTGTTTTATCTAGACCCTAAATATTGTACCCATGGACTCTTATATATAATAAAAACGAAGCTGTTTGGGTTATATATTTGGGCAGGAAGGCCAATAACCCATGTTGATATTATCTATTTTTATACAATCTTTTGCATTAAGAATCTTTGTAATCATCTTATACTGACCTGGTAACTCACCCTGGGTTGAGAGGGATGTTATGGTTATGGTTATCATGCCTTTAGATAGAGAGGGACATTGTCCTAGTTCTGTGAATTTACTGATATGTTCATCTAAAGTGTGGTCATTTAGGGGTTAAACGTATAATGGACTCCCAGAGCACTGATCACTTTTAGGGAGAAACTGCGATCCCCATATATATATGTATAGAAAAGAAACTCTCTCCCATAGTGGATAACGACATAACAGATTAGTAGATGAAAATAGAGTCTATGACTTACTCCCCTGTGTAAATGCTATGGCCATCTTCTGTGTGTCATAATTTTACTGTTCATCTGAAATTTTAATTTTGGCACTAATAAGTGTATAATAGATATTTTGTCATCTGATGATTGCCGCAATTTAATGGTTCAACTGAATTTGGTAAGTTTGGCACTGATATATATATACAAATAACTTAGGATCCTATTCCTTTATTGATAGGGATGATGCAGTGTTTTTTAGGGTAAGCCTCCAAACGTGGGGCCGTTCTTTTCAGGACGATGACCCTACCTGTATAAGGGAAAAATAGGGATACGTTGAGGGATAGATATCTTTATGATTATCAGCATCATATGACAGTGATGCCTTTATTGCTGGTGTAGTATTAAGTAATTTTTTAGAGATAAGAAATAAAACGTTAACATTGTAGTCAGAACCCTGTGTTCACATTTCAAAGTTCTCTTTGTGTCAAGGATAAGGGAGAGATTGTTGAAGTAGCTAACATATTTTTAAGCTTTTATCAGGAAATTCATTCTATTATTCTTGCATTCTCAAAGGAGAGTTGCTGCTGCACTGCTGAACTGCTTTGGATCAAAGGGTTAAAAGCTAAGTAGCCTAAGCGAGTATTCTGAGAGTGCGAGTGTTCTGTTTTGTCACAAGTGTTGTTTTGCTTAAGTGTGGGACTTAATATTGGGGGACTTTAGATATGGGGCTTTTAGAAAGGGCAGTATTGGTGGACATACTGGCTAGGAAGCTGGAGGAATATTTACACTAGGGACTGGGGGGGAGGGAAACTACACATATAGCATGCAAGATAGTGAAGATAGAGAACTGGAAATTAGTAATAAATCAGGGGGTTGAGTGGAGGGAGGGGGTGTAGAAATAGTTAAAAAGAATAGGGAGAAAGGAATAAAAACTGGAAAATCTCTAAATTGCATGCTGACCAATGCCAGGAGTCTCACCAACAAAATAAATGAACTAGAATTATTAATTATTAATTAATTATTAGAATTATTATTGCAGAAGAAAAATCTGACATAGTGGGGATAACTGAGACATGGCTGGACGAGAGCTACGATTGGGCGGTTAACTTGCAGGGTTACAGTCTTTTTAGAAGTGACCGTAAACACCGGACGGGAGGAGGTGTCTTTCTCTATGTAAAATCCTGTCTGAAGCCAACACTGCAGGAAGATATAGGTACAGGTAATGAACAGGTGGAATCATTATGGGAAAATAAACATGGGGGTAGTAACAGTAATATAATTCTAATAGGAGTCTGCTATAGGCCCCCCAAATGTAACAGAACCATAGAAGATATGCTCCTCAGGCAAATAGATGAAGCATCTAATCAGAATGAGGTTGTTATTCTGGGCGACTTTAACTACCCAGACATAAATTGGGAATCTGAAACCTGTAGCTCTCACAAAGGAAACAGATTTTTGTCTGTAACTAAAGATAATTACCTTTCCCAAATGGTAGAATTCACAGTGAAAGAGTATTAAACCCAAAAAAATAACCTTTACTAGATATGCATTAAAAATGCCTATACAGCAAAAAACACAAACAAAACAAAAACACCGTAACTCAATCTCCTAGAATAAGCCACGGTCCCTGGGAGCCTCGATAGATTACACAATAGTGCTGACACCAGGGGTGAAAAAGCCCCCTTCGGCGGAGTAATCGCCCCAAAAGGAGCGGCCCCACCTAATGAGAGCACACCCCAAGTTAGGCACAGTAATCAAAAAATTCCTAAATGGGTACCGAAAAGCTATAGTCACATACTCAAAATGATAATCCAAATCCAAAA